>JARFOC010000559.1:8295-21759 GCA_031763485.1 Osmoderma eremita
ATCTTTATTATCTTTATTATCTTTATTATCTTTATTATCTTTATTATCTTTATTATCTTTATTATCTTTATTATCTTTATTATCTTGATTATCCTTATTATCTTATCTACCATTAAGGCTATGCACCCATATGACATATTCCAAACCGTAACATTATTCTCAACACAAGCCATTTCGTAAGCAAGAAGTATTAGAGTAGCATTAGATAATTATCAAGTAACTATTGCTTACCAGCGAGCAAATGATTTAACATCGAATCACACCCACGGGTCAATAAACAGTGAGTGACGTATCCGATCAGAGGTACATTCCCTCACGGAGATATTCATGACTGATCAGTCATATGTATTGAAACACATCCAAACAGGGTCAGCCTTCAATGACAGTTGAGAAGGTAAAGCCAAGCGTGGAAGAAGCAAGATTGGAAGAAAAAAGATGTTGTATCTCTTCTTCTATTTTCGATATTTTTATAAATGTCTCTATCATATCTACATAAACATATGATGTGTCGAAATAAGGACACGTCATATAATCATTCTGACGAATACATCCCCTGTTCAGAGTTTCACATTTGCTTGCATCCACATCTTACCGCCGAATCCTAAAGTATTGTGACGAGATTGTCAAATTTGTTGGCTCTGCGATGAAAAAAGAAACCGATACCTCGGATTTGGACCTTCAATTCGAAAGAATATATAACTGAAACTGACGCAAATTGACCGTTGGGAGGATAATGTATTTATCCTACAGGGTTAGCAAAATAATGGATAAAAAAATATGTACATACATAGTTACATAATACATAACCAGGGTGAAGAGAGTCTTCTTAGCTATCGCAAAGGAATGATCAGGCGCATAGTTGTTTAGTATTTTAATAATTGATCTAAGTAAGTTGGTCCCTGTGCCATTTATAATCTTCTATTTTTTCGTTTGCTATAATTGCTTATGTTTATTGTAATTGCCAAATTCTGTGCATTAGCATACGAATTAATTCCCAACTATATTTTCCTAACAAAATATTAATGGCTAACAAATGTTGTCTAAATTTACAATCCACAAAACATTATTAGATCATCTATATACATAAAAGAGGACGCCAATTCACTAAATCGATGATCCCCTGCATTCCATAGAAATAACTTCCACAGTGCTATCTAAAAAGAAAAAAAAAACAAGATTAATTGACTTCCTAATAAATTCTATAATGCATCTAAATAGCTGCCAAAAATAATGTGTATTAGACGCGCTTGAAATATGAGGTTTAATATAAGAAAATGTAAAAAGATATAAAGTCGTCGTCGTGGATCGTTTATTTTATGGGATAATAAATCTCGAAGTAAATTAATCCGTAAAAACTCTGAGAAGATACATCCTCTACCCGTACTCTTAAACCACAGGACATCTTCGTTATTCCCAAAGTTTTATCTTTTCTACGTTGAAGATTGTTTGTGAAATATTAAATAACTGGAAGTGGGAAGGAGAAATACTCATGTTTGATGCCAAAGTTATTTAAATGATTTATACAAGGTGCTTACGATCTTGTGATTTTATTTTCAAGAGGTGATTAAACATCTTAAAATAAGGCCACTAACGTAAAAATATCTTAATAAAGTTGCATAATACGAGAGATATTAATGTTTAAAAAATAGTATTTTTTAATTTAGTGGTGATTAAGCATATTAATTTTTTATGTCTTTCATGGAATCTACTTTACACTAGTTGTTCAAAGTTACTGCTGTATTGTTGAAAGCAAAGTCTCATTCGACGTGTCCATGAATTGGCATAATTTACTAGGCCTTGGTCTTGCCGTCGAATTGTGGCCGCAACTGCCTCAACGCGGTTATGAAGATTGTCTAAATCATCATCAACGGTCTTCATAACGCCCCATAAGTAGAAATCAAGGGGGTTAAGGTCGCGTGATCGAGGAGGCCAGGGCAGAGGACCAGCTCGACCAATCCACTTATTTTCAAATACATTATCTAAATGCTGGCGAACTAAACGTTTAAAATATGGCAGTGCGCCATTGTGCACAAACCACATTTGTCGACGTACATTCAAAGGAACTTCTTCCAATAGTTCCATCAAATGATTTTGCAAAAACAATAGATAATCATATCCATTCATTTGATTTGGCAACTCAAATCGACCAATAAGTTGTTCGTTGACCAGTCCGCCCCAAACTTTTATGGAAAATCTATGCTGGAAATGATTACGACGAACAGCATATGGATTTTCCACAGCCCAAATATGAGTATTACGACAGTTTATGCCTTTACGTGTAGACGTTGCTTCGTCAGTCGACAAGATAATAAAAAAAAAGTTTGGAATTTCTACATGTTTTTGTAGAAACCATCGGCAAAACTGTAAACATAAAGGATGATCTTCAAGTTGTAAAGCCTGTACTATTTGTACATGGAAAGGATACAATTGATTCTCGCGCAGAGATATTTCTCGAGTACTACTAGAAGGATCTTCTTCGAAAAGATTTAAGACTTCTTCTTCGGCATCCAAAATTCTTTGGTGTCGGCCAGGACCACCATCTCGACCTTGACATGTTCGCAGTACACCAGTTTATCGTGCACGGATTACTAGAGCGGTGAATTTTTGTGGAATAGGTGTTGATTTGTTAGGAAACCGCTCAGCGTACAATCGACTTGCAGCACCAGAATTCTAGCTTACTTCACCATAAATTAACATGTCAACGTATTCACTATTGGTGCGATGGATCATTTTTACTTTCCTTATTAGGATTTATTCGGAAAAAATTACGTCAAACCAGCAATGCAGTGACAACTAATAAAACAGCTTGACAGATGGGAAAAGTTACAGACATCAACCTACTTAGTAAGGAATGCACTCCTATCGTTTACATTTATTTTGCGCAAGTTGTTGATCAATCGTTTTAGCGTTAAAAACCTTTTTTTATGGTGGTTAATCACCACTTAAAAATAGAAAAGTATAAAAACTGCAAAAATTCTTTTTTCACTAGTATCTCTCTTATTATGCAACTTCGTTAAGATATTTTTACGTTGTTGACCTTCTTGTAACTTGTTTAACCACCCCTTGAAAATGAAATCAGCCTGTGTAACCACAATACACCCTACTTTTTTTGCTTTTAAATAAGTGCAATGAGTTTAGAATGTTTATTCAAGAAATATAGAAATGTTAAATTCTAAATTCAATAAAAATAAATGTTGAAATATATGCAAGTCTTATAAGTTGCTTGAACTAATACACACTAACAAAATGTTAAATTTATTATCACTTGGCATCGTTATTTACAGGGTTACTTCTGTATCTACTGTCGCATTGCGATAACAATGTATGTAATAATAATAATATTTAACAATAATATTTAATAATAATAGGTATGTTATTCTTATATTTGTTACTTAACTCTGTATTAACATCACATTATTTTTGTCCTGTAATTGGGGAAATCTCCGGGGCAATAAACATTTATCATTATCATTATTAATACATATATTGTTATCCCAAACATGCTAACAACATAATTAGAAAACCGCGCATACAGTTATACATAATCCTAAAACTTCTTTATCACAAATCGAACTAAATAGCGGTATTTCTGGCGCGTCTGTAAGAAGAATTTTAGAGATGAACAGGTATCAGACCTACAAACCAAAATTCATTCACACTTTCCAAGAACGAGACTACGGACGACGTCTAGAATTCTGTTTTTGGTTTCAAGGGAAATTAGAACATCGATAATTTGCGAAGTATGTGCAAGTCCACTTTTTCTTCCAATGGAGTTGTAAGTTCGCACAATTACCGTTGGTGGGCCGATGAAAATTCACTTTTTCAAATTACGTATTGAATACTATTTTAAAACGAATCTGTGGTGTGGAATCTTTGATAACCAAATATTTCAACCATACTTCTTTAGAAATAATTTAAATTTAGATATTTGGAATTTTTACTAAATCATTTTTAACGAATTGAAAATTGTCCCCTAGAATTAAGAAGGAAAATGTAGAGGATGGCTGTCCAGATCACAGTACCATCGAAGTTAGAAATTACTTAAATCAGCCTTTTCCGGCAAAATGGATAGAGAATCCGTCGCCACCACAATCCCCGGATTTGACACCTCGTGACTTTTTTCCTTGAGGATATTTGATTGAAAGTATATAAAGATATTTAAGAAATATATAAATATATAAATATATATTATAAATATTATTATACTATATATAAATATATTTTTTGGACACTCAACACATCTGATTGTGAAGCAACAGACACCCACACGCACAGACAGCTGCTTCGGACTACCAAATCCTCATCAGTGTACGACGGAGGGATGCCTGTCACCCGTTTAGTATACCGTATCGTCAACTTTATTTTAGAATGACTCTTTTGTAAAACTTCAGAGACATTTAACACCCAGGAGCAGATTCATAGATTAATCTCCAGGAGATAACTAAGTTATCAGTCCATAGAGATGCTTGTGATCCGTATGGACGTCAGTATAACTAAATCGGAAACGACTTCTGCCAGTATCCGGCACATAAGTTCAAATTGAAAGTATATAAATATATTTAAGGATATATAAATATACTTTCTCGTTCCCACAACATATCTGATTGTGTGGCAACAGACGCACACACGCACAGACAGCTGTTTCGGGCTACTAAAGCCTCATCAGTGTATGACGGAGGGATGCCTGTCACCCGTTTAGTATGTCGTATCGTCAATTTCATTTTAGAATGACCCGTTTGTAAAATTCCAGAGACATCTAACGCCCAGGAGCAGATTCATAGATTAATCTCTAGGTAATAACTAAGTTACCAGTGCATAGAGATCTGCGTTAGCTTGTGATCCTTATGGACGTCAGTATAACTAAATCGAAAACGATTTCTGCCAATATCCGGCACATAAGTTCAAATTGAAAGTATATAAATATATTTAAGGATATATAAATATACTTTCTCGTTCCCACAACACATCTGATTGTGTAGCAACAGGCGCACACACGCACAGACAGCTGTTTCGGGCTACTAAACCTCATCAGTGTACGACGGAGGGATGCCTGTCACCCGTTTAGTATGTCGTATCGTATATTTGATGTGATTCGTAATTTTCATTCTTTCAATCATCAGAGTAGCATTATATACCGACTAGAAACCAGTTATGAAAGCTATACAAATCAGCTACCATTGAATCTGAAATTCAGCTAAATTAGAAACAGTAGTTGTAAGTTCAGTGTAGTTTAAATGTGTTATGTTAGTAGCGAGATGAGCTGTCTAAAAGCTAGTTGTAAGAGCTGCGAACATATCATTGGTTAGCTAGTAATAGAACCTCCAATTTGCAGCTAAATTGTGGTAGTAAAAGTAGAATAGCTATGCATTTTTGTTTAGAATGCCTCTGTGTATTATATATGTCGCTATCTTATCAAATGAGAGCTTAATTACGTGAGACGTGCAACAACGGAACTACGTTGAGCCCTAAAGCATGTGTAATACTCATACGATTACATAACGTATTTATCCTAAAAATAATTACTGCGTCATCAGATCAAATCCACCATTGTTTAGCTTGAATTTTATTTTTACAATTCACTTGGAGGGTGAACAAATTACTTTTTTGACACAATTTAGTGTTATTGGATGTAGACAATTCAAGTTTAAATAAAAATCCATTTTAAAATACGTAATTTTGATGATTTTTGATCTTATTACCCGGTCAAGCTATGCTTTTCATATTATCCATATCAGTTATTTCACATATTAGCTTAGCATTCTTTCTACGAATTTGAGAAAAAATCGGCTGAATACCTACAAATAATACCGGAAGCCTAACCAAAATTTATATGTAACTTCGAACGTGTGTAGTTTCAAATTTCCAAAAAACAAGGAAGCCCGATTGAACGTCCTGTATTTAGTGCGAGTCTTGGATGCGCATAATTTATGGCACGGTCCTAGAAGAAAGCAGAGAGGCGAAGGAGTGCGATTAAAATAAAAACGGACGAAGTCTAATAAATCATGATTAAGCAGACATATTCATCGGCCCCATGGTTACGAATTACATGCTTAAAGACGTTTGAAGAAGTAAATTAAATGTGCGTCATTGAACTAATAGCGGAATATCAATTTCTCTGACGGAACTCGCTTTTGAAGTCTAGATTTCTTCAACGTATATATTCTTCTTTGGGATGTATTAGTTTGCGCAGAGATTTGTTTGTTTTAAAATCAAATCTATTATTTCGTTGACAGATATTAGACGTTGTTCATCATTTATATCTGGAAGCATACCTACAGGGTGACGCATTAGTATGGCAAAGCTCGATATATCCGTTAATATATAAGATATCAAAAAAAGTTATTTACGAAAATTGTAGACAGTGTTAAACTCAACATTTTAAAATTATTTTGATATATACAGGCTGTTTCATATCACCAGGGTGAACCAAACATACTTTTACATAACTGGAACAGCCTGTATATTATTGCGGATTTAGGTTAAGCTCATGCCTCACACCCCCAACATACAATTTCATTGAATTATACACCGTGTTTCAGAAGTTGTCATTTTCCAAGACTAACTTGTTATGTTAAAATAATATAAAATAAAATAAATAATATATAAAAATAAGTATATAACAACGTCATTTACAACACATAATGTATCACAAAAATAAACACAAAATCTATTCACTTACATATTCGTTAAAGGTATAGAATGCCTTCTCCAATAACATCTGTTTTACGCGCTGTTTGAAAATTTTATAGACCGTACCTCGCCCGGAAGACTATTATATAGTTTTAGGCTAATTAAGCCGGAGATTTTTTTGTTGGTGAAGTTTTTGTTTATATTTATGATAGGCTTCAAAAAGTTGAAAATGAAAATTAATAATTTTTGTTTTTTGTTCACTTAAAATCAGTGCATCTTTACTACACCAACCCGGCACTTCTGCAACTGTTCCTTCAATTTTGTAATTAATGTCATCTAATGTTGTGGCCTTCACAATTACAGAAATATCGTCAGCAAATAAAATAGGGAGCCCGCAAGTTATTCTTTCCGGCAGATCATTGATGTATAATAAGAATAGCAATGGACCTTAAACTGAGCCTTGCGGAACACCCACATCAATGTCAAATTCAGGCGACTGCTCATTTCCCAATTGAACCATCCAGTTTTCTGTATTCTAAAAACGACAAGCCTTGTAAACCCCATAGCATATAGTTTCATCGCCAAATCATTACTATCTACACAATTGAACGCGCATGTTAAATCAAAGAAGATACCAGCTACGTAATTATTTGAATCTAAAGCAGTTTAAATACATTCCAAACCATGCAAGTGCGCTCTTCTCGGTTGACTTTTGTTTTACGAATCCATGCTGGCTCGGGTGCAAAATTCTGTGTTTTTCAAGAATGTCAGCTATCTGATTAGAGACAATTTTCTCAATGACTTTTGAAAAAGAGCTTAGTATAGAAACAGGTCTATAATTTTTAATATTAGAGGAATCATCTCGTTTGTACACGGGTATAACCGAAGCAGTTTTTAGTTCTGATGGAAATTTTCCTGCTTCAAAAGATTTGTTAATTACATGAGATAAAACACCTGAAATATCCAAGCTTATTATTTTTAATAAGTAGTTGCTAATTTCATCAAAACTAGAAGACTTTTTGTTCTTTAGATTACTTATACAACTAACTACGTCATGGAAACAAGTTGGTGCCAAAAAAAAATTATTGTCACGTATATTGCAGTGCATTACCCCGATCACCGTATGCTATTCTGATACGATCGCTCGCAATTGTTGAGAAATATTTCGCAGAAACACAGCAAAGAACGTGACTGCCAGACGTTTCTTCACCGCTAATTTCGATTAACCAATCAGGTGTATTCTATTTCGTATTTCATTGACAATTTTCCAAACATCCCTTGATTTATTTGTAGATATTTCTATTTTCTTATAATAATATTACTGCTTTCTTTATTGAACTAAACGTTTATGCTCTTTTTTTAAAATTTTTATAGGTATTTTCAGTTATATACCCACCTTAATAAGTGAAATACTCTATATACGTAACATATGTATGTTCATTTTTAGTAACATTGCAGATATGCATCACCTATCACCATCGAAGCGTTAAGCAAATATAAAAATGATTAACATCTTAAAAACTGAACATTTCGTTGATCAATTGCAGATCGGGAAGTATTTCAGAACTGCACTGTTAGCGTACATGACATTTACGCAACACACATAATGCATGTCATACATTGTGTGAGCGCAGGGTACGGTGCCATAACAAATGCCATAACAAATGCAAAACGTGATTTATGCGACGTGTGTGCTACGCGGGATAACACAAACATTAACGTAAAATATAGTCACGAATTATGGTGATATTTTTCAGTATCAGTTCAGTAGTAGAATTGAATTGCGCCAACTAGTCATAACTGAAGAAAATTATGTCTAGAAAATGGCGTTTCCCATAACTTATTCCATTTCTATTTGTAATATTATCGCTCTGAATTGAAAACACTCTCGTATACCTATTTATTGCTTAATGATAGTTATTATAATATAATTACGGTTATAATATAACCGAACAGTTGGCAGTACAGTAATAAAATTTAATACTCTAAACTTAACCTCACTTTTTGCAATTACATTCGATGTACCATTAGGTTAATGTTACTTATGGTTCACATCAGGGTACTTTTGACCTGGCTCTGAAGAGAACTGTTCAAAATATACCTACAATGAAACAATTAAGGAAAATTCAAAGACTATTTTTGTTGAATTCACGAATTTAGATAGGGTGACAAACGGTAGAGCACAAAATTCCTTAGAATCCGGTATACCTCACTCTCTATCATTAAAATATACTCGATTACCTACAAAATTATTCATAAATAACGAATAATTATACAATAATCCCCACGGGTGTCAAACGGCACAAATTAATGAATTGCAGAATATACAACATGCATCTACATATTTCATTACCAAATATTTCTTGCCCGGAAAAACAGGAATTTAAAGTTTCCTTGGGAATTCTTCAGGGTAGCGCAGAATTAGTTTTCGGATGCGGCAAGATGGTTAATCTTAAGAGGTTGATCGATACTTCAGCTAATTTCATTCCCCGTCGCTTTATCTACATCTACTCCACTTCAAAGTGAAGGGCTGAAAACTCTGGAGCTTGAGTACATCATCGAACATACTTCGGTTATTTATTTAACCTTATTTGAACTTGGCGTAACGATCTGATAACCTCTTTATCTTTCGAGTAGCAACTATGTACATCGTAAGAACTTTCCTTGTTAACGTTTTTTACGTTGCAATATAGCGAAAATTATAGCGAAAGATGTTAAGTGTAGTTAAATGAATTTTCAACTATTCATACGTCAAGATCTTACTATTAGTTGGGATCTGGAAATTGGGTTTTATTTACTATTTTTGTTTATATAAATGTATGAATGTTTTTGTTATATATTTTTTTCATTAACTCTTAATAGGTTCGATAAAACCTAATCCAGGTTGTTTAGCATATAGTGAATACAATAACCAATCGTATGCGACTATTGGCAAGAGGTGATCACCCACTAAGTTATCAGTTATTGGAAAATCAATTCGCAGTGATCACCGTTACTTGCAAATAACCGTTTACCCCATTTTGTACGTAGTCGCCCAATAAATTTAGATTATTTGACAGGCAGGATAAAGATCGATGCACCTCATTGATTTTGAATGACCTCTTATATGGCGTGGTTGCCAAAACACGTTTCGAATGACTTTTCATTGAATAAATAAATATTAGATTATGTTATTTATCGTGGATATTCTCTATTGTATTTATTAGAATAGCGGTATTTCTCAGAAAATAATGGTACTCTTAAGAGATTATGAAACAAATGAGAGATATATTGAACATAGTATAAAGTAAAATTTATTTGCTTTTGCAAGTTACATCAAGAAAATTCATTGCTAGTGTTGTCAGAAAAATGTCAAATGTTTGGACTATTAGTCATAACATGGCAGAACATCTCAGGATGAATGTGTACAATGAAAAGTATGGAAGCATTAATTATGTAAAGGATGCTACGCTAAATTCTTGTAACAAATACATTCACAGACGTTTTTTATTTTATTTATTATAGTTTATTTACTATTATCACAATCACACCAGTTACTTTTGCAAAAGAAAATTGAATCTTGCATTTGCTGTATGTGGCAATTCCTGCAATTCTTGTCGAGGATTATATTTTCTCCAACGGAAACCTATTTCATTTTAAAATAACGCCTAGAGACGAAAGGCATCAATGAAATATATCTCTATCCCTCAAAATTATGTAGATTAGGTATTCCGTGTAATGATCTACCTACAATTTTGATACATTTCGTATACAACATTCCTTATCGATGAATTGGTAGCATCATCAATACCTTAACACAGGTATAAGGTTGTGTCGATTTGCTTTGAGATTTTGTTTTTCACTACATAGCTTAGAATTCTTTGGACACTACATTTGTGCAAATACACTACTTACCCCTCACTGCCGCAAAAGACGTCAAGTTTATCAATGAACGCGAATCATGTTTTTGTTCGAAGAACGTCAATAATTTCTTTTGTTTGTTTACGTAAATATTTCGACATTTTAGTATAATTCCCTTGTAATACAGTTGCCAAGAAACGTGATTACTCGAGATAAGAACTAATTTTCAAAAAAATAAGTAATATAACAAGGAAATAAGCCGTTAAATAAGCAATAACCTACACGAACGACACAAATGTCAGATAATATTTCATGACAGAAACAACTATCGACAACGGTACACACGAATACCAATAGTTAAGAAGAAAGTCGAATTGCGTTAATTGATAATAGGCGCTTAAAATAATTATTTGATTAGTGCAACTGATAATTTGTGCTAAAGTGGAATAATCTCTAGCTATTTATATGTTAAACTATTGGTTATTCATATTGTACAGTTGGTAGTGCGACATAAATCATGATAAATGACGAACATACATCGATATTTATTCTGCCGTTGCTTTAGCGTATTCACTGCCGTAGATGTGCGAAAAGAAAACACATTGCCTTTAAACGTACTACTGTGTGACCCTTTCTATTCTGTCGAAATCTGGCCTAGGAGTTTGTATATCTAAGAAAATAGGCAACTACATAGCTATCAGCTCACTCTAAATTTTCCATCTAATTGACTGATTGGCTTAATCTTTCGCACATTCCTTGATTTTCCTTCTCGTTCTTTCGATCTCGACCAGTCATCTGGCCAATGAGAAAGCTAATTTAAAACTCACGTTTACCACTTTCATTCCCACATTCTGGGTTTCAATTACACACGTATAACTTTAAACTATCGTGATTATATGACACATAAGCCAATATCACGTGAAATTGGGTAGAGGGAGTTGGAGCAGATTCATGCATAGGGTACATTGATCCATTACTAAGTGGAAAAGTAAAATAGCTAAAATATTCAAACCCCTTCCAATAGATGGTGACAGTTACCCAGTAAATAAGCACAAGTACATTTTCCAGGCGTTCAAGTAAATTTAAACGCACCCGCTTTTCTAACTGTTTGTCCATTAAGTTGTATTTTTACGGTGGTACTCTTTTTATACTAGGTAAGTACATGTTTGATGACTACGTGTATGCAAGATATTTTTCCAATCTCTTGTGGTTTTTTTCGCCGTTAATGCTCCCAACATTAGAATTGGTGGGGCGGATTTATACGCTATTGAGTGGGGCAGTTTGATGTGTATGAATGTGCCCCTATAATTTAAAGAAGCACATGCAACTTTAGTTTTTTCTTTAAAGAAAATATAATACGGAATTATAAGAAAGAAAAAAAAAACGAATACAACTGAAATAGAGAAGAGATTGTTGCATCTGCAGTCAATGAAGCTCTCCAGAGAACTTTATCTATTAGAAAAGCAGCAAAAAAGTATGATTTAAAAGCCTCTCCGCTACAACATCGAACTGAAAAAGCTCGCAAAAATGAAGAACGGAATGAAGAAGAACCAAGGGGAGAAACGTATTCGACAAAATATACAACATCGCAAGTTTTTACTAATGAACAAGAAACGAAATTGAATGAATATATAATTAAAAGCAGCAAAATGCACTGTGGGTTGACGCTGACTGAAACTCGACGGCTGGCTTTTGAATACGATAAAAAGTTGGCAACTAAATAGGCTCACTCTTGGCATGATAAAAAGATAACTGGTATTGACTGGTTAATTGCTTTTCGTAAGCGGATCTCAAATATAAATTTGAGGAAGCCGGAAAATACCAGCGCGGCAAGATATCTTTCGTTTAACAAAAAGGCTGTTGATCAATTTTTTTAAAATTATGAAAATGTGTTGACAGGGTACCATTTCACACCTGATCGGATTATTAATATGGATGAAACAGGGATTACACCTGTCTTAAACACTCCTCAGGTCTTGGCAGACAAAAAAAAAGAGAGGCAAGTTGGACAACTTGTTTCCAGTGACACTACGTGCAAGAAAACAATGCAAGAAAAACTATTTCAGTATATATATATCATACTGCCGAACTTTCCAAAATGTCACTTCCTCATCTTCTACTCCAAATACCATCACCAACGGATTCAGTAGGCCTGGTAATTGGCCTTCCAACAAAATGGCTTTTGGAGACGACGATTACGCGCCTGGCGAAATTTTTCAGACATCTTTAGATTGACAACCAGTTACCAAATATCAGGAAAATAGAACTGGAAATGAAACTAATGAACAAATAGGATCCGTTCCACACAGTCCTGTACAACCTAGTACACCTCCTCCATCCAAACCAAAAGTTTTGATAACGCCCGAATCCATTAGACCGTTTCCAAAGGCTCAACAAAAAACAAACAAAAGAAAGGACAGAGAAAAGGGAAAATCAAGAATTTTCACCGACACACCAGAAAAAGATAGGTTGCAAATGATTCGCGATGAAAAAGAACAGAAACGGCAGAATAAATGAAAGAAAAAGCAAAACAATTGAAAACCGCAAGAAAACAACTGGAATTGACTACCACCCACAACAACGAAAAAAGAAGAATACGTAGAACTAAGACTGAATCAGATTCTAGCTCTTGCGAGTCTGAGGAACCAGTTCTAGATGACAGTGACTGGGACATATCAGAAGGCGAAGAGAGCCCGAACACGGAGGAAGTTGAAGAAACCACTTATTCACCTGTCCCGAGAAGTATCGAAGTTGAAGATGTGATATTTGCAAAAAAGAAATCTGTGGTTCACTACGTGGGAAAAGTAATTTCAAAAGATGATGCCGTGTCCGAATGCGAAATATCCTCCCTAAGAAGGAAGCCTACATGGGGGACGTGAGGACATGAGGACATGGGGCACAAAGATATCTATCGTGATGTTAAGACTTCTTATGTACCTACAAATTTTACCAATACTGTATATTACCACATAATACTATTTAGGGGTTGCCTTC
>JARFOC010000559.1:31811-43995 GCA_031763485.1 Osmoderma eremita
CGGCGCATGAAATCTCATAAATTCCTGACCTTTGTTTTTGAGAAGATATGCCCTTCGGATTCCCCAGAAGGTTACGTGACGTACTCCGAGAAGTGAACGCGACTGCCAAATTTTGGCTTTTAAACACACTATTTAAATAGTGTGTATGTAAATATTTAGGCGTTGTACAATTTCATCTTTTATTAGAGGATTGAAAATTAAAAAACTCCAATATACAATGCACATACTATGTAAAAAAAATTATTTATTCACCCCAATTTTTTTAGAAAATATGAAATTTTTAAAATTCCAAATACATATAGCTCTGTGAATGCATTTTTCAGTAGACGCAATAAATTATTGGCGAAAAAAGATTACCGACATCGTGCGCTAGAAGTGGCTTTATTAGCGGAGAGCTGCTGGTATAAATCATTTCGTTCAATCATCCGCTTAATTCCTACAGCGAGACAGTTGGTAGTAATTTGTAGAACAATTTCGGGTTTGCTTGACAAATAACAAGCAACTATTTCGTATTACCCGGAAACGAACCGAGGGTAATATTTGCTAATGAACTACAGCAATGCGAACGCATACATTTTAGCTAACGTCAATAAAGCTTCGATTCGCCGGCCTCGTCTCTCCCCGTCGCGTCTGTGGTGCCTTTCATCCACCGTAAACCCGGCAAAAACCGAACAATTTTATGAGCACGTGCAACGCGTTTAAATAAACAATTCCTTTGAACCATATGGACCGGTATTCGATACGAGCGTTCCACGAAACGCTTTGTTACGTTGGAAATATTCACCAAATACATACGCTCGCAGTCCTACCTTCCTGCAACCCTGGTAATGGCAAAGTGCAAGTTGTAATTCTCTAATGCATGAATGCATGAGAACGTGCACAAATCGTAGGTTATATTGGCTTCAAATTGCTTATTTATTGACATGTTAGTTAGGCACAGGAGCTGGATATACTTCACAATTTAAAATTGAACGTTATTCAAGCGAGAAATATTTTTATTCCAGCTTTCTAATACATGCTCGTAATATTCCCTCAAAGAATAAGAATTACTTCGAAGTGACTGTTCCCAGATATCCAAATGATCAATTTTATGGTGGTTTTAGGATGTTACATTATATAACGCTCCTTCGTATTCATACGATATTTCGAAATAAGCCATTTCTTGAAACCGTTATACATACACACATCAAAATAATCTAGGGCAGCCATGTCAAACTCAAAGTCACTGGTGGGCCAAAAGCACGAAGACCGTAGACCAAGTGGACCGCAAAACCTAATCTTAAAGAAGACAAACTACTGAAAATCTTAACGAAAAAACTATTACAACTATTACAGGACAAGTATATTTATTAAATTGCCAATAAAAAGGACACTACAAAAAAGTACAAACATTAACTTCTTTTGCCAGATATTTGACATCTTTTGTCTTTAATTACGTTGTCTATTTGTGGCGTGAATTTATCGACGGAAATGACTTTTAAAACTGCGTCCTAGTGTGCGTTCGTCAATCGCGATCTTGCGATGCGATCCGACAAAACAGATGCCCAGTTTTGTTGATCCCAATTTAAATGTTGCTGCGCCAATTCTAATCTGCTTCTGCGACTTCCTCTCGACAAAGCAGGAACTCCCAGAGGACGACGGGCATTAAAACAAACTGCATGGAGTAGATTCCCCACTGTTTGATCGCTTATTGACACATCATGAGCGTCGTAAAGTCGAATCACTAATTCTTTCGCCGAAATGTTACGGTTTCTTAATGCATAAAGGCTCAAGTATCTGCCTTGAATTGGTCGAGTTGCTCTTGTGCGTCTTGTATGACGTTCACGCACATCCTTGGTTAGCTGATTTCCCAACCACAAACGATTGTTGACACTTTCAGACGTGTTGACAGCTTGTGCAATGGCGCTTAGAGTTAACCCACTTTCCAGCTTTCCAATAGCTTTTAATTCCGTATTACGGTGCGAATGATGTCTCTGCATCCTCAATTAATGCTAAAGAATCGGGAAAAGAAAATTGATAGCAAAATACACACAAAAATCTCAGGACGACAAATAAACAAATCTTACATGTTTTTTTAAATGTCCACTGCTTTTTCAGTTAAGAAGACCTTACTGCTATCTAAACTATCGAGACACCAGCAGCAAACTGTATTGACGTTTAACATGACATTACAAATGTTTGGTTGTATATGCCTCGTAAACTACTAGCAAATAAAGCCTAGATTATTTTGATGTGCGTATGTAGGTGGGTATAGGTTATGTTTTCCGCTTTATTTCAAACGTAAATTAAGCAAGATTCATATCCGCTGGAAAAATGCTAGCGTTCAGAGAAAAACACTCAACAGTTGGCTAAATGTGTTTTTCGAACGCAGTCATTGAAAGAAGTCCATCCATTGAACCACGAAAATGCTTATTTTAATTGTACTAAAATACTTCTATTTACCACTATACGCAAGGCACTATGATAGCAAAGAAGTTAGGCTATTACGGTATAAAAATTTTATCACTCCAGGTGATGGTTTGGTTAATGTTCTAAATATCTGCAAGTTATTTCTTTATTGCTTGAGATTGGTATCATTTAGTATACGGAGTGGAATATTCACATAAATGAGATCATTATTTACCTTTACACTTGTTGGTTGATAGAGTATGGAAAACTTATTAATAAACTCTTTTGGCATAGAAACAGCTTAAATATATTTAAATAGTTTTCTTGGAATACAAAGAAAGGGGTAGTTCACATTACGACGTGAGAATTCAAATACGTTATTGTGTATTGAATTTGCCAGGGTTTAATATAAATTACTAAACATCTAACGCCCAAACAGGGTGTTAGAACAAATGACGTCACAAACCGGAAGGTACAATAAAACCCACCCCAATGATATCCACCCTTCTCGGGGTCGCTCCGAGCAGCTCAGTGAAGACGGCGGGGTTAGAAGGGTTGGCGCCACCTCCGTTCTTTTCCCCGAGATCCAACGTACGGAGGAACGCGAGTGAATATCCTCTGAGTGAATAATTCTTACTAGTTCAAATAAGTAAGACAACTTTGGTGTATAAGTAAAAAAAATGTATTGATATTATTATATAAAAGATCAAGTAAAAGGGTTGCGCTATTAATCTAAGTTAATATTGACATTGGTTTTGCCGGAGTGAAGCTCCTTAAAAGCATAGAATAGATAGATGGGTGATCACTCAACTTTACACTAATATACAAAATGGCTTAAGGCCGTTAAATTATCAAATTATCAAAATTAAAATTAATACCAACACAAAAGATATGTATTTAAATGTTCAAGACTTCCGATGAATGCCAATTGTTATAAAGAAAAGGTTAACTCCGACCTGTTCGGCGACTCCGTGCTTCCGATCTGGCTAACCGGCCTCCGACAGAAGGTTATCGGCCACTCCAAGTCCAGCAATCCGCGTCCCACTAGCTGGCAGGTGTGAAACTCCTTTTGGAAGTCCCGAGGGTGGTCGGTATACACCAATAATACACAAATTCCCAAAACTTAAGGGTTGTCCCCTTAATATATGTACAGGTAATAAGATAACCCAAAATAGGGTAAAGGAAAAAGCCCTAAAAATACATTTGGTATTACCACGTGCCATCAACAAAATAAAATACAAAAATTAGGAAGGATTAGCAATTATTACCTTGGTGTTCAGGGCTTCGCTTATTTTGCTTCACGTGTTAGTCAATTAATCCACGAATATATCGTGAACGTTCCCCAATCGAACGTAAATTTGTCAACGGATTTATATCCCTATATTACAGGATGGATTTAACATATAAATTTCCAAGAAATTTATTTCAAAACTAATATTTCATAACAATCCGAAAACACGTGCGACTTTGACCACTTTAAGACTCAAAAGAAAGAACTTTGACTATCAATCTTCCCACAAACCCTCACGCTAGATTTTATCGATTTCTATGCGATAGCCGATAAGCGATCGTTATCGACCGTCGCGTCGCCTAATCTATCCACCGCTAGATGGCCTTGCTACCCCCAATTCGTACGGATAATTTATTTTATTTACAAATATACTTTGTATGAAACCGGCACGTTACAAACAGTACTATTCCAAGGATTAACATATTGCGAACGATTTTCAATTATAGTCGCCACACTTTAAAACTCAAACATTTAATTGTAAAGAATTATTAACAGCGATACAGATGTAGATTCACTTGTTCACGGTGCTGAACCGAATGCCCTCTGCGTACCCCTTGAACGTGCCTCAGTTATCCGCTCTTCATTCGTTTATTTCCCGTCCAGCTTACGATGCAAGACCAATCGCTGAACGTGGCCTCACTGTTCACAATATTCTTTACAATATCTTCTTTTTCTTTACACCCATGCAAGTATAAACGTGTTTTTTCGTACTTGCAAAGTTAATATTAGATACGAATTTATTTCTTTAAGAGTAAAACTGTTGTATAATAAAAAGTTGAGAGCATGTGAAGCAGTTCCTTAAAGTACTGTAACTATGTCCAAAACTTTGATTAGCATTGTAATGTTTGCAAGCTAACACCGATTACAATGCGGCCATCCTTTCTTTCTTTAGAACCAGAACAGGATATGCGGCTGAAAACTTTTAATTGATACAGTTCTTGCCTTTAGTTAGTTTAAAGGTTTCTTGCATATCGGACGCACTCATAAAAGTTTATTCCCAAACCGTTAACCGAGGAGAAACAAAAATATGTTTGCCTTGAGAACTTTCCAGCGGTGTTCTCTCGACATGGAAAATTCTACTCTAAGTTATTAACAACTTCTACCGTACTCGTTGGAGTTTCTCGCTAAAAATAAGGTAAAAGTGCAGATTTTTGGATGTCGACCTCTGCGAGGCGAAAGAAGAAAACGGGGTAGCTGTTAGCAGTCGGATCGCGTCTACTTCGTTCGCTTTGTAATTAATCACTTCGAATTTTAACGGAACTAATTGGAAAGTGAAGTAACCGCAGAGTTATTAGTGGTCCGAACGAATTAATTAACGGAGTGTGTAAAAATGTACACTTAAAGAGAGGACCCCAATTAGCGAAAACTGTGTAGATGGGGCGCCCTTAACGAGATTAAAATGGGCAGTATATCAGGGCGACAGAAAGGTACATTCCACCAGAGAACTGTAATTAAATATAATTCTATTTTCGCATACCTTTGTTTTAGGCTGCCCTTGCTAACGCGGTACGCTTGGTTCTAATTCAGAGTTAATACGAAAATTTTATAGCCCGATGATGCCTTTGTTCAAACCTTACTTTACTCTAAGGTTAGATATGTCTAAAAATGCTTAGAGTAATTAAAAAAGCACGGCTTGGATCAAATTAACGAGGTTTTCCACTAACGGTATAATTAGCGATGGTTGCAACTTTCAATAAGGAAAGGGTTAATTTAATACTCGTATTGGGTGTAAGATGGTATTCGATAAAAGTTATTTAATACGAACCTCTAAATCGATATATTCTCAAAAAAGAATTTTATTCAACATATTTGTGGCAGAAGAAATAGTAGTGGCATTTTTTGAAAATGCTTTCTTTTTAACATATTCCCAAGATTAAAAGAAAGGAACGTGTTATTGTGCGTTTTCATGTGTTTTTAGCTGCTTTGTACTGACCACTATTGAAATAATTGGGGTGTAACGGGCAAGATACCTAGCTCGAGCCTTTCCCGACACAATGCGAAATGTTGTAGTGGGGCAAGTCAGCTCGGGATTCCCGAGATAGCAATGCATAGATATTATACATACACCTGGCGTGTTGCTTTTTTATTTAAGAGAATGATCTGTCCGGAATATAATTTACATGAACACTTGTATCTTATTATCTTGTTGAACAAAGATATTGAAAATAATAGATAGGATACAACGATTCTTTTTTTCTTTTGTTTAGTTTTTTTATATGGAGTAATTCAATTACACTAATATTAGAAATGCGAATACAATTATCTTTAAACGAACTAGATCCTGCTATAATGAAATGAGGTAGCTGACATGACGAAATAAAGAGGCTATAGGACGCAGATTGGCAGAACAGAGATAACTCGAGAAATTGATTAGATCCATTGGTGAAACAGAGATGTTGCGAATAGTCGTATTTTGGAAATATGTAGGTATATAGGACCAAACAAATATATATACTACTGACGAATCAGTAGTGTTAGTTATTCGTACGGTTCGTTGGTGCTTGCACCTCCTCGTTTGACAGCTGTACCCGTTCAAAAGAAATATATAAAATACATTTCTAAAATATGACTATTGGCGACATATGTGTTCCATGAATGGAACTAACTATATTTATATAATATTTGGTATTACTTTCTTACGGATATGATGTTTATTTTGTTCTAACCAAACTTTACCTGTATCAACACATCAAAATATTGTATTTCTAGAAATTATGCTTGAAGTAGAAAATAACAATTACAGGCACTTTGTTAGTTTAGTGTTTTCTTTGCATTATACAGGCTTTGTTATTTGGGTAAATTACAATATAGCTTAGTTATAATAGAAGTCAATTTTGGAATAAAAACTTCAAAAGTAAACCAGAAAAATAATTTTGAAGACTTGTGTTACAAATCTGTGCTGTAAGAAAAGTGATAATATATATCCTGGGCTTACTGCAAAAAGTGACTAACTTAGTCACTTTTTGCAGTAAGCCCACGATATACAGGTGTTTACGGTCTTGTGATTTTATTTTCAAGGGGTGATTAAACATTTTAAAATAAGGTCAAAATATCCTAACAAAGTTGCATAATAAGAGATATTAATGTAAAAAAAATTTGTTTAATCTTTTTATATTTTTAAGTGGTGATTAAACTTTTTTTTTATATATTTTCATTGAATCCACTTCACACTAGTTGTTGAAAGTTATCGCCGTGTTGTTGAACGCAAAGTCTCGCTCGACGTATCCATGAATTGGCATAATTTACTAGGTCTTGGTAAAGAAACAATAGACCAGTTTTGGTATATTAATCGTTTTACCCTTGCTCTTCTCTTTTATAATTTCCTCTTGCTTCATCGGAAAAATTAAGTGTACAATGTCGTCTTATTGGCTTCCAAACCGCCTCTTGATTATGCATTAGTAATTTCTATATTAAACATGAAGTCGCACTTTGTGGAGCGTTGGTAAATTCCAGCAACTTATTGTTTTTGATATAATATAGTGTTTACGTATACTCCCTCCATTATAAATTTTGAATTAACATTAAAATATGTATTTGATGTTACTAATACGTTTATTCATATTTTTTGAACTGTTTTATTTACACACAACCATAAGAATTATAAGTAAAACTGACAAAAACACCTATTTTTATCTAGATGTACACTAATAAACCTAAAATGCATTAACATGATCCGATACACAAGTCCGTATGTAGATCTCACCTCCCCAATTCATTCGATAAAATATTCAACAACTCCCGTTGTCAGTAACTGGTTACGAGCATCATTCCTCCTTTTGCTCGTGCAGTTCACGCAGTGACGCTGTGGGAACTTGGGGAACTTTGACCCCTCTGGACCGGCCCTGGTTGTTCAAGCTGCACTACTATCTCGATAGGAGGGTTGTAATTAATAGGCGATGTTAAAGTTGGATAATATATTAAAACTCCGCTGCTAACAAAGCCCATTGTCCTTGTTCGCTGCGAATTCGAAATATATTTTGGGCCTGATTTACGATGACGCTGTTTTTTCAACACTGAGAGTACATTTGCCTCTGTTTATGTGGCATATTTAACTGTTTGGTTAAAAAGTTATTTTCGTGATATGTTTAGTTGCTACAATTCATTTTCATTAGTCTTCTGATGGAAACAACTGGTTATCCCACCAATAAGAGCTGTAAAGTTTTCATTTTAAAATTAAATCAGGCAGAATTTATTACTATTCATGATGTCTCAAAGATAGGTAATACTTACTTCGTTATCTTAGCTGTTGGGGTAGAGACATGAATTATTACTATTATTATTAACTGAACATTGTCATATTACTTCATTTTTGATATTTACGTTAAAAAATAACATACCTACCTACTGCACAAATAAACATTAACTTTTATAAAATATATATGATGGCAATGCAAACCTCATTTCCGATAGTTTTATTTTAAATATTATAGACCCTTGACACTTAACAGCCTGATGTAACAATGTACCTTTAATCGGTATAATTGTAATTCACTGTTTGGCACACAACGGTTGTCGCTCAATTACTCATAAAATATATACCCCTGCAACTGGTTAAATATAGCATTAAAAATGTTTCTAGTGAAGTTTTATTATACATCTAGAGAATATATTGGTGATCCTATATAATTTTAATTTGTTCCTTTAAATCAGTGTCGAATTTTCTGAATTGACATTGAGTAACGGGATTGTCAGTTGGCGTCCAAATGCCAAAAAGGAATATTGTATATTTACATACAGTAAATATGACTAGATTTTTTTGTTGGGGAGAAACGTAATGAAATGGCAGGTAATGGTGCTGTTCAGTGCTCCTATATTTCGCTGTTCGCGGGCATTTAATACACATGCGCAACGATGGACCATGTTGTCAGATTTCGCCCAATACTTGTAGACCCATTTGGCGGAATTAATTTGAATTTAAAAACCTGTCATTGGTTTTTTTTATAACCTTATTGTTAAAAGTTAGTAAATATGACAACACGGGAAGCACGGGGCATGGAGGGGCGACAAGCGGACATTGTAATACGCGTTGAGTGCAAGTTTGAACTCGATCAAGTCATTTGGTTGTCCGTTGTCGTTTTTTCCGTAAACCCTGTTTTCGTAGTGCTTTATACAAATGAAAGACATTAATTTCGAGCAACGGCGTGTTATCAGGTTTTGCTTCAGACTTGGCCAAAGTGCAAGAGAAACTTTTGCAAAACTTCAGCTGGCCTACGGAGACAGTATTTTGTCAAAAGCCCAGGTTTTTCGGTGGTTTAAGGCATTTTCAGAAGGAAAAGAGTCGATAGGGGGATGAGCCACGCAGCCGAAGGCCTTCAACTGCAAGAACCCATGGCAATGTCGACAAAATCCGCGACCTTGTGCGTTCAGATCATCGGTTGACGGTCAGAATGATCGGGGAACAGTTGAATTTGTTCCACGCCACCGTTCATCAAATTTTGACCAATAAATTGGGAATGAGAAAGATCTGCTCGAAAATGGTTCCAAAAAAACTTTCGCAGGAACAAAAGGACATCAGGAGAGAAGGGTGCCTTGACTTTTTAGAATCGATTGAAAACAATGAAAATTTTTTGGAACGTGACATTACTAGTGATGAGAGTTGGGTGTTCGAGTATGTCACGGAAACAAAACGCCAGAGCATGGAATGACAAACTTCAGGCCCTCCAAAATCCAAGAAAGCAAGACTGAGCAAATCAAGCATCAAGAGCATGCTGATTTGTTTCTTTGATAGCCAAGGAATCGTTCACAAAGAGTTCGTGCCTCAATGTCAGACAGTTAATCAACATTTTTACCGAGACGTTCTCGAAATACTTCGAAAATGGGTCATGCGTGTGAGACCAAACGTCAAGAACGGTTAGATTTTACATCATGACAATGCGCCTTGTCACACAGCAATTCCCAGAAACGGTTTTTGGTCCAGTAAAAATATTTCTGTGGTTCCTCGGCCTCCTTATTCACCTGTCTTGAGTCCTTGTGACTTTTTCCTCTTCCCAAAATTGAAAATTCATCTGAAAGGACATGATTTTGGGACACTCGAAAACATTCAAACGGTTGTAACCAACCAGCTAAAGGCGATTCCAATATCAGAATTCCAGCACTGCTATGAGGAATGGAAGAACCGTCTCCAACGCTGTGTGAGTTCCCAAGAGAGTTATTTTGAGGGAGACAACGTTCAATTGTAATTGTATACAAATAAAAATATTTAAAAATATCAGTCTCATTACTTAATTTACACACCTCGTGCTTTACATATATCAGAAGATTATTAGAATTTTTATAAATGTGTAATACTATACTTTCTTTGTTACCATTATGCGGTTAGGATAAAATTTGGAAAAAAAATATTAAAGAACCGTCTTCAGCTAATCATGTAATATAAAAAAAAACACTTGAAGTTCTTTGTTGTAAATTAGTTTTAGCAACTATTTTATTGGTTCACGATAGACACTTATTGTGAATAAGAGACATAATTTCATTAAATAACTGTTTTGTTTCCTGTATTTCCTTCTAAGGGAAACAATACACATTTAAAACAATACATTTATTACTTCACACATTGGCGCTGATGTTTTCTTTCAAACGTACAAAATTGACTGTAGTCTAATTTATATATACAACAAATTACATAAATAATCTATTAAAATTAGAAGATATCTATATACAGAAACTATAGTAATATTTATATTACTTAAATAGATGTTAATTTATCGATTATTCATGGTACCTTAAGCGATTGTCCCATTTTGCTGCTGCTTTTGTTGCTTTCTTACTTATAAACTTACGTAATAATGTTGTAGTCAAACTATAATTTCAATAAACTGTATTTCCAATTCCAGAAATATTTCCTTTTGTTGAAAGTATACGTAAATAAATAATATTACCAGTGTTTTTTCAATGATTATTTGGCTTTATAATCTTCAAACATATTGCTGTCAAAGAGAATTAAATCAAGATATGTTCAACACTGTTCACAAACAACCACGTATCATTTCCCCTTTTTGAGTTTTTCTTCACGAATGACATTGGTATTTCACATTCCCTACAAAAACGAGAATTCTTTAGTGAATGGTGCTTTACCCGCCAATAAATACATGTTAAATTATCATTAAAACAAAGATCCCGTAAAACAACTCTCTCAGCCCCAATTTTCTGATCGTTCATAATTTGGTTCTATACTGTCGGTGCTATAACAACTCTGCCAGTCATGAAAAACTAAATAAATAAGCTAAAACTAAAAAACTAAAAGTAAAAATATTTTAACAGTAATAAATACTAAAACAAACGAAAAGGTAATTTAACAACAATATTATAATTACGTACTGCAGAATAATTCAAAATAAAATGAGATCATTTACCTAATTTTAACGTTTTTGGTGCTTGTCGTACAATGGAAAAATATAACCACACTGTTGAAAAATTCAAATTTATGTAATCTCAATTCATACCGCTTACGGCTCCGACCAGTAATAAGATACATCTGACAACGTTACCTATCTTTGGGCACCTCCTGCGCATGTGTCGGAATCCATTCAAAATAGGAGCACTAAACCGCACTATTACCGAAATGGTATGCGTACACGTACAATGGTATGTGTTACACAAGAAGTAGAGTAGGTTATAATAATATATTAGGACACTTTAAAATAGGTCAACATGCGAACAGTTGTATCAGCTTTACGGCATATCCGAGGAATGAGAACAGCGAACGCATACATATAATATAAATTTAATTTAAATGAAAGACAACGCTTTTTCTACAAAAATACTGTAATGGAATAACAAATTAAAAGAAAACTGCTCTAAGATGTTTCCCGTGATGTGTGCATTTACCCAAAGTTACCCGCCGGAAGGGAATCATGAAAAGGTGTTGCTAAAGACAATGGAAATCTAGAAAATTGCAGCACTAATATCCGCAAATGCTTTCGCGCAGAAGAAGACATCAGAATTTTAGAATCAGAACAATTAAATTTGCTGTCAAGTCCTTACCAAATTTCTGGAGCTAACTCTCCTGTACCTAATTATTCTCATATTAAAATGAAAGCGTTTCGAATACTGTTACCTTATCCAACTTCTTACTTTTGAGAAACAGTTTTTTCTCCAGTGGCTGGTTTAAACTCCAATGTGTGATCTGGCTAGATGTGCGTGAGTTGGCTCCGGAAATTGTTGTTTGTTGTGGATAAAGATGACAGACTATAACCTCTGTAATAAGCAGACAGGTGTGCCTATCGATGAGGACCTGCTAGCTTAGGAGATTATTGATAAATTACTGCGATCGGACGATTTCTTAAGTAAAATCTCCGAGAGCATCGGCGAACATATTAGGAAAGAAACTTGAACCTTCTTCACACATAACTTCTCAGATATTTCATTAGATCAAATAAAGCATCCATGGTGGCAACAAGACGGCATTGGATTAGAAGCAGTGGAGTTGTTAATATTTGTAAAGATGATATCCCACAAAACATTGAAGAACTTCGAGATAGACTCCAGAATGCCTTCGATATAATT
>JARFOC010000559.1:69878-91804 GCA_031763485.1 Osmoderma eremita
GGGATTTCAAACCAGTACTTAATCCTTGGATAAAAGCTTGTCGACCATTTTGAATTGTAGTGTCTGTCCAAGTTTTAATTACTGCATGATAGTATTCACCCATGATTCATCAGTATATATTATAGTTCGACCTGAAATAATTCAAGTTACAGAAATGTGAAAAATTGTACCTTCTTCTCTAAATTTCTTGATCTCCCTTAAGTATTTGTGCCCCCACCGAATAATGTCGTCTCGTTCGAAGACTATACTTTTACGTCCTACTTTTTTAGATTCGAAACCCATATCGTGTAACAATCTATGTAAAGTTGCTCGACTGAAGTTAGTGAGATCGTCATCAGCATTGACAGCAGCAAGAATTGCATTTAATGTAGGTGGCATATTCTGTATTTAAACAAAAACTAATGCACTTTACGTCGAATGGTGCTTGCGTGTTCTCATCATATGTTTGTAATCGATCATTTAGTTGTATGCCTTTCCTTTTCTTGGTGTTTTTTGGACACGATAACGAACCAGTTTGTTACTCCTGTTTTATATTATATATTGTACGCATTGAGCAACTCAAACTTTACTTGCTTCTTGCAGCGCTCACATTTATAGTTTTATTAAAATAATTTAATACATTTGCAATCATACATTTTTCCTTCAGGCTAAATTTTTCTCCCTACAGACTCCATTAATGCAGTGAAAACTGTAATTAAATATATAGGTTATAATATTTATAAAAATCTAGAAAAATATCCATATTACCCTATGCATGCTCGAGAAAGATGGAAGCGTTCTGAAAAGAACGATTTCTACAACTGTATATCAACAAATTAACGTGGAATTTAACTAAAAATATGTTAAAACTACGACGATAACGATCGACAGCAGTTGACGTTAATAGACAGATAGATAGATACTTTGCCGACGCCGCCTTATGTAAATAAGTTGCAACATAGCAATCGGAAGTGAAGATAGCGCTAATGACAGCAACTAAGGATAGTAAGATATAAAAGTTGCTGTTATATCCCGTACTGCATGCGGAGGTTGAGACGATCAATAGGTTTCAAAAAGAAGTTACGTAACTTCTTTATTGACATTAGATTTTATTAAGACCAGTAAATGAATATCTACATACGATACATTGACGAGATGTAGTTTAAATTATTACCAAAGAGTCTGCATTTTGACAACTAAAATATAGACGTTCTGGTTACTATTTACAACTGTAAACGATATATTTTTTATTTTTCGTTACCACCAACATCAGCATCTATAACTGTATAAATATTTAATTTTATTTACAGAGTGTTCACGAAAATTAAAAGTCGTAGTGCTCACATGAAATCCCATCGACCGCCTGACGCAGAACCAGTTAGACGCAAAGAGAGGGATGTCGTGGTGTCTTCTAACTTCGAAGCTTCTGTACCGAGTCCTTTCAGCACTTAGCGTTCGTCAAACAGCAAACTCCGCAATCAACATCAGAAGAATGTAATGTTGGTTATACAATTGTCATTGCACAGGATTGAGAAATGATAGACCTGTCCGCACACTCATACCTCAGAACCACATCAAAAGCATTAGAAGATGCAGGCAATCAAAGATAGTAATCATAATCAAAGAAACAGAAACCAAAAGAAAAAAGTTTTTGTTGGAATACTTGTAATATTATTTGTATAATATAGGTAACCGAAAAATATTCTCATCCCCATCAGAGGAGGCAAGTAAATATTTAAATAAAAATCAAACGAGATTATTTTGTAGGATATTGTAAACGAAATAGTTCATTGTGTATAAAGAAATATCGCATACTTAATAACATGTGAATTTTTAGCAGGAAGCATGAGGAATAAGAAAAGAAAGTGAAAAATTGTAGAAATCTTTAGGTTTAGCGTAGTTGTACAAATTACTATCCACATATTAAAACAGAGATTTATATTTAATAATATAAAAAATAGGGGTTGTGTTGCGTTATGTTGACATAACGCTAGTGCCTTTCTAGTCGAGTGAGACACTAAGTCTACATCACTAAAATACCTTAGTGGTGTACGCCCAACTATACCGCTACAGTCATCCGGTATTTCGGAATAGTGCTCAGGCCCACGTGGAAAACATGGATGGCAATCCTGGACACGAAACAAAAATGCCGTTGTCACCTGAAAATATATTGATAAACGTGTAAGAAAATATTTTTAATAGTTTTTGACAATATCCGGCTTCAAACTGTTTTGACTACGATCTATTTTTTTACATAAACACAATACGCCTCCTTTTATATAGGATCGTTTGTTTATGAATAATTATTTCATGAGACCGATCTATGCGAACGTATAAACCCTCTAAAATCACTAACTATGATAGTAATATGTTTGAAAAAATATGATTAATGATAAAAAAGGCAAAACTAAAACAAAAATGCCCTTACCACCTTGTGCAGTGGAGAACTCTATAATAAAAGAGTAATAAATAAAGCTCAAAGCCTTAAATATCGCATATAAACCATACGAATCCATATAAAGAAATAATGGCATTGCCATACTTAATGATTTTGATACTAACTATACACACAGAGAGTTCGCTTAATAATACAATACCCCTGCTTCTTTACCTATTCAGCCCTGTAACGCCCATAGTAATACTCAAGAAATTCCTAAATGACTTTAAGAATGGACGGATTAATGTTTTGACATTTAGGTTAGGTTTGGTGGTGAATATGCAATGGAAGGGTTTGAATGTCAGTTACTTTAGAACACGCAGTCAAATATCAAAAAAAAGTCACTAGTTCGTTGCCAACGTTTGTATTTACGCAACCAAAATCAGTTTGGACACGTGGATAATGTACAATATTAAATAAATCCCGGATATATACTTATCACTGGTCTATCTCGTATTGCTTCTGTTTTTAAAATAAAATCTGGTTTCAACTTCGGTCTGATGAAATAGTGCCGGAAGATTATATCAAATAAGGACTCACCTATCGTCTTAATTCTGTTAAACAACACAAATCTACATAGATAAGTGCAGTTTCAGCAAATTTTTGATACACCAAAGCACAGCTCTCAAATTTCCAGAAATAAGGAATGCATTTATTTGAAAATGTGAAATATTACAGAAAACCACTTTGTTGACATTGTATGAAAACATGGTACTTTAACTATTGTAAAAAATTCGCCACTATAAACTCATTAACATTTTTCAAAAATAAAAAGGCCTTGGATAATTCTTGTTTTACTATTTAGTAATGCAAGTTGGCAAAAATAGTTTTAAAGGAAAGGAATTGAAAAAGCATCTAGCTAGATTTTGCTATTATTTTCAAAACGCTCTTCAATCCCAAATCCCTCTGATAAGTGCACAAGCTATGAAGTTGAAATTAACTCGCATTGTTAGCGTACCTAATAAAATAAAACTTACACAAAAGCCGTCCTAAAAAATTAGATTATTATAAATGTGTAGGTACGGAAATATTATCTCCTTCACCATTCTAATTATCTGGCATTCTCTTACACTTCCTTTTTTCCACACATTTTTTAATGTTTCCAGAAAACTTACTCATACAATCTGGAAAATGCCAGAATCTTGTAGATTTAAAACTTGCATTTCTAATAGAAAATTACTATTCTCACACGATTCCGAAGAAAATTTAATTTGTCATTGTTGAGCCTTTTGCAGTTAAAAGATTCTGAATTCAACTTTATTTGAAAATTTAATTTGTTGAGTTTTCTGTAATAAAGGGACTCCTTACAATTTCACTTAATTTCAGCTTTGCAAACAATTTTTCTTAATACGTAGTAGTTTTTCGGAAAAGAGCTGACAATACTGGCGTTAGAATTCTGGATAATTTGAAGCGGTATGGACATATCTTAGTAAAAAATAATAGGTATGTATCATTAATAGAAAAACAATTGAATAGATATCCCTTTGGAGTTGTACAACTTATTTACGCACAAAATCTTTGAAATTATGGTGCAATCAAAAAATAATACAAAATATTTAACTGCCAACTATTCAATAACCTATGGGTATGTGATGGTGCCTCTTCACAAGCGTTAAACCCAAATTAATGAGATCAAGTTTAATATGGATAACTTTCATCAATTAGTATGGATAATTGCACAATTCGGCCCTATTACCGACAATTATTTATTTACACACTGGGAGTCGCTAACATGGAATAAATTCACTTCATTCAATACGATGTTTTTTTTGAAAGAGGATACGCAAACTTATTTTATTTATGGACGTATTTTATTTAAAGAATACTTTAAAATGCATACCTTCACTAAAATTTTATTTCACCGAAACTTACAAAGATATGACAAGATAAACAGAAAGTTTTTTTTATGATTAATGGTTTTTCAATTTAAAAAATCTAGATGTTGTCTGTTTACTTGCTGATCGAGACCTATAAATATATATAGCTTTTAGCAGAACTTAATCTTCTTCCATGTCTTCCTATCCCTAACATTATCCTTCCATCAATTAACTTTCCCTTCCTTTAAGTCTTCTAGAACCGCTTCCCTCCATCATTTCCTTGGTCTGCCTCTCTTCCCTCCGTCCTCGGTTTCTTTATTAGCAATTTGTTTGACTATTCTATCTTCTGCCATTCTTTCTATGTGTCCCAGCCACTGGAATCTCCTTGATATAATCATTGCATCTATTTTTGGTTGATCGAGACTTATATTGTACTAAATCTCCCACTTTTGCTAAGACATCTGGGGAAATTAGTTTACACTCAGGTGTTATTCGTTCTTTTAGCACATCCACAGGTTTCGCAGAATAGGCTTTTTAAGAAACAGCATAAGAAATAATCTAGCGAAGTAAGATCTGGAGATCTTGCAGGCCATTGCAGAGGTCTCCCTCTTCTCACAGATCAGCCAGTGAGAATTTCATCCAAAGAATCCGAAACAGGTTTAGAAAAATGCGGTTGTTGGCGCTATTAATGATACCAGATATCAGCATTTGGTATATTTGGATCTAGGGAATTTGGGTACAAAACTGATAAACTCGGCATAAGTTCCTGCTGCAAGAATCCACCATTTAGATCATTATCAAAAAAATTTGGACCTCCAATAACTCCGACCCAAATACTAATTTTCTCTGGGCGTTGAGTGTTGCCTTCGCTCATGCAGTGTGCATTTTTTTTCTCCAATAACGGAAATTCTGTCTATTTGTGCATCTCCATTTTATGTAAATGTTGACTCGTCAGAGAAAATTATCTTGTCTAGATTCATTTCTTTCCTGTCAGGTAACTACATTATTTCCTTGCAAAAATTGAAGTCTTCTATCGAGATCATCTTCAGATACTTCCTGGACTATCTGTTTGCATTCGAACTTATTATTGATGATCGTTTTCTCGAGCTAACTGTCGTGTCGAGATATTAATGTTCCCATGAGTACCTACGCAAGATTAAGTTTAACGTTATTGCCTAGTACAGTCAGGGTCGTCTTAAGCCAGGTGGGGGCCCTGGGTATTGGGATGCATGGGGTCCTTTCGAAAGAAATTTAGAATTGATATTAACAGGAACGAATAACTATAGCGACGGTATAATTTATTTTTGAAAATTTACGAATCAATACATAGTTAAGAAATCTATACCGATACAAGAGGTACTTTCCTAGATTTTTTAGTAACATCTTTCAAGTCTATTTTTTCAAGCACCTGGCTTTCAATTGACATCAGCGACAAACTGTTAATTTTTTTTTGAAGGATTGTAATTCTCAATTCACTTTTGATCCTTTTCAGTTTTTAGAAGGACCGTTCTCAGTTACTGACCATCCGTGGTGACAATCCATAAAAAGATTCTAATTCCTCTTTTAATATCCGAAAACGCGTGGAATACTCATAGCCTCTTCAATCTTTCTATTTCGGACATCTTTGCATCCATCTCCAACTTCTTTGCGCTAATGTCACTGTCACTGATTTTTTGCCAATTTGTCATAGGCACAAACAATTGATCCTTAATTAACATTCTAGTTGACCCAGCAAAGAATTTATCATATCCTAACAGCAAACAAGTTAGTTGGGCGAACCGAATAATTTCGAATATTTTGGTATGTTAAGTAAACAAGATAATTTTTCACAAATTAAACCAGCAACCAGCTTGGAAACCCTCTAATAGCAATCGAATCTTCGGCCCTGGGCTCTAGCCCATGCATAAAGATGCCAAGAAGACAGAGTACAGTATGCGGTCCCCTTCTCAGAACTTGGATGTCTGTTATCTCTAAATTTTGTTTCTATTTTGCGTGCCACACTGGTGATATCGGGTTTCCTCTAAATAGCTTCATCCCGAGCTCTTATCCATCTCTATGACCAAGCGTCACTAGAATTTCAATTTAATGTTTCTCGGTTGGTTATCCTTTATCGCATCTGTAAATGTTGCATGAAAGAGGGGGGGGGGACATACTTTGCAAAATGTCGACGATAAATAGAATAAGTTATGCGTCCAAGAAATTTCTCTAAAAAAGCATCGTATTGAATGAACTGAAGTTATTGCATGTTAGTGACTCATAGCGTAGAACAGCAAAAATATGTAAGTACTACAAGAATATTCTTGAATACAGCAATACTATTACCTATTCTCTTGTTGTTATTTTGCTTCTTTCGCAAGTTTTAGGTTAGTTCAACTTTACTTCAACATTTCCTCAAATTTCACCATTTTCACTAACACGCGATTAGAAATTAGCCATCATACAAACATTTTTAATACCACAAGTAACGATACCCATTACATTAAAAAAAAAACAGTACTTAAAACGAAACTAAATGTGGCTGTGACTAAAATAGATTGATTTCCATCTATAGCTTCCTTAGTTCCAAATTTTCCTATGCGATTAGCGCTAATTTAAAACGGGAGATGCGGCCTTCTTGTTTCGTAACCATGGTGTAGTGTACGTGAGGAGAAAATATCTACAAAAAAAAAAAAACGCAAGCAACGAGCAATAGAATGAAACTCAAATAATCAAATATCATAATGGCCATAATTAGGTACGAACTTATACGTATAATAAATAATAATAATAACAAAAATGTGTCGCCGGTATGTTGTATAGATGTGAAACTCCAAAATCGGGAATCGATGCGTTGTAGATGTTTGCTCAAACGTAATTGAAGATGTTTTTTTTTTGTTTTTTCCCAAAATCAAATTGTCTAAATCTAATTGATTCGGTAGGATCTACTTACATACACAAAAAAATCAGAAATTAAATCTCTTTGGTAGTGGATCTAATTCGAATAAATAATTTTCATAATAGAATCATGTGTTTTAAATGTAATAATTAAGATAGTTTCACATATATTCGACTGCCTGACGAAAAACAAACTATTAAGTACTTGGTGCTGAAAGCCCCGTACTGTTTACTCTGTGTTGTGATCTTTTTAAAAGTCTATTACTATGAATCTATCTATATATAAAAAAAATATAAATATAAATATTATATATATATATATATTAATACCTAACTAATAATAATGATAAATTAAATATTTGTATATGTTATGTATGTATACCTAGTGAAATTGTTAGTCGTGTCCGAACGAGAAGACTCCATTTCCATTTTAATGAGAAAAAAAAAAGAAAATAATGACAATCCTCTTTTATTCGTATAATATATATTTATATGTGTTGGTGGTTGTTTTTAGTGTCTCAGAGACGTTAAAATCTGTTAGGCTTAGGAGCTTATCCCACGTGTGTAACAAGAAAAAAAAAAGAAACGATGAGAAAATCGATATTATTAATAAATGGTATAAATATCACAATAAAGATTTATCATCCTTAGGTGTTTACCGTGTTGTATGTTTTTCATCGACCTTGTAGGCTAAGTCCTCTGGCGTCTTCTCTGTAGTTCGGAACAGACTTGAGACTGGTGCCACAGATGTTGATAGTATAGGTATCAGGTTCTCACTTATTATCAATTAAATGGTTGTTATGTACGCCGCCCAGGTGAACATGCAGGCTTCATTACCGTTTTCCTTTTCACAACAGTTTCTTTTTGTCGTCCAAAAGGTTTTAGAATGTTCATAGAGGTACACAAGATTTATTTGTTACTCTTAAACTTTATGGTAATGAGGCTTTAATTAAATATCTATATTGCAAACAGTTAAAGTACAACTAACACTTCACAAAGCTCTTTCCCAGCTAGCAGACTGACGTGAAAAAGACGTCGTTTATGGGCATATTATCATTAAATGACGTCTTTTTCACGCCAGTCTGCTAGCTGGGTTATTTCACTGCTGTTCTAAGGCAACAATAGAAAACTCGAACGCCAATATAAGCATAATATTAAGTTATTCTGACAATAAACACATCCAGTATCTCCTGTTAATTCAAATCAATTAATTAATCGATTGGGTATACTCACAACATTTGCCTAAAATATTACTTAATTGCTCAATTAATATCCTGTCCAGGAAGTAGTAATTTAACATTTTTCTTTTGATGGTGTAAAAGTATTGTTATAGTGCGACCAAGTAAATATGGCTCCCGATAACATTATTCTTAACACATGTCTCCCTTACCTACGAATTTGATAAATACAGAATTTTGTACGTTATAATCTACACATCAAAAGGACAGATGCGCTGGTTGAGGGACCATCATACATTATAATAATTTTTAATATTTATATAAACATTAACAAAAACATATGGTTTATTGTCAAAAATCAATAATACCTTAGTGTGTTTCTGTGTAGTTGCAGAAGTACCTATTAGAGCTACCAAACAACATAGTACAGCCACGTTACCAAAATGCGTCCTACTTCGTTTTGACAATTTTTCCAGGATACTGAAATTGCTCAACGATTCTCTGTCTAAGAGGTACTTGTTGGTTTTCATCAGTTTTAGAATCCGAGGTATGATCACAGTTATTTTTAAAATTTTGGTTCATAACATTCTCTAATTTCCATCTATCTCGGTGATTGTCTTCGGATTCTCTTTCTTCCTTATCCTTGTCAATTCATTCTCTGATACCCCTCCTTGCTGTACCTTTTCCTTCTTGTGCCCCGTGACCCTAAGGTGCTAGTGCATAATTTGTTTTGGCGTCCTCTGACCCCGCAGTCGTTGTACAGTTCTGCTTCGTTTTGACATATTTTTCAAAACACTAAAATTGCTCAACGATTGGTTTTCATCAGTTTGAGAATCCAAGCCATGACCACTCTTATCTTTTTAATTTTGGTTCACAACATTCTCTGACGTCTTCCGATTTCCAATTTCCATCTATCTCGGTGATTCTACAGATCGTCCTCAAGTTCCATTTCTCTCCTGTCTTTGGCAATCCATTCTCTGCTAGTCTTCCTTGCTCTACATTGTTTTCTTCTGCCCCTAGGTTGCTGGTCTACAACTTGCTATCCTTTAATCCGACATTCGTTGTACATGTCCGAATCACACCAACTGTTTAGTCCTGATGTCATCTATAATTGTGTGTTTCGCCCCATAATCTCACGGATTCGTTCGTTTCTTATTCTTTCCTTTCCATTTCAGCTACTTTTAATGTTTTTCGGTTGCTTCATAATTATATCAATTGTATTTTGTTATATTTTTATTAAACAAAACTGTTTATCAAGGCAATCACTTTTCTTCACATGTAATTTATATCCTTAATTTCTGCATCCATTATTCCTTCCTCTGTCCTTTAACTTAACGGTATTTATACAGTTTCATATGTTTTGTAATCTCTCTATCGTCTAATATGATATCTTATCGTTGTTCCTTTGTGGCCACGTATTCTTTCCTTTTCATATCTATTTCCAATTCCCATTTCTCGTATTCTTCAGTGAGTTTCCACGTCATATAATTTATATCATCATATTTTTAGGCTATCAAGACTTGCTCGTCAGGAAAACCCAGTGTATATATTGAATCCATAAGAGATATACCGATATTTTCTCTTTCCATTGTTCCATGCCACCTTCGAGATATATTTTGTAGAATGTTCGTGACACGAAACACCCATGTTTTAATACTTCCAATTCAATAAAGCCTGATATTGGTTGTTTTCCGACTTTGATCTTCACTAACGGTTATCCATACACACCCTTGACAGCTTTAATAATTTCAGCATTAATATTGGTTCTTGCCAAGATTTGCCAAGGCTTTATCATCGGGACACTGTCGATGTTTTTTGCAGGTGCACAAACAACTAATAATTAATTGTAATTCTTGATTTCGGGCTATCTTTTTCTCAACTCTTGATACATAGTTATAGTGTATAGTTACAGGGATATGATTATTTTCGGCTTTACAATTTGGAAGGATTATCTGATAATATTTATCCTAAGAAATGTATGTCAATAGATAGGCTATCGAGTCGTTATAATTGTAATCAGGTTATAGATACAATCATCTGTATCAAATTCGTTGATAAGAGAATCATGCATAAGTTCGTATATTTACCCAGGCTCATTTTTATTTGGGACAGACTGTAGGTATTTTTACAATCCATCCATTTACTTTTTTGGATAATCCATATATGTATATATTTGCAGAAGATTATTATCTAAAAAAAACTAAAACCTTTGATGATGCCAAAATTTTGTAAATATTAGTTAAGTGGTAAGGACGGTTGCATCTTGCTTATCTAGCAGCTAAAAATCAGATGTCTGCTCTTCTATATAAAATCTTTTATGATAATAAATCAATTCACAAGTGAAAAGTTATTTGAGTGTAGTTTTTTGAAATACTCATTAATCACTGAAACAAGAAACCTAGATGAAATGGAAGTAAGAAGAGTTTTTGAAAGGAATTATTGATGCTTACGTTTCATTATTCAATTTGTTGAATTCATGATTTGTTTGTTAATTTCCCTACTTGAATTTCATTGCCATAACACTCGATTTATACAGGTTTTTTTTTCGATGTTTTTTTCGATGATAAAGATCTGAGAAACTAAAGGACTTAGAGATACTGATAAAAAGGAAAAGATTTGAAGAGTGAATTGGTATTTGTTTTTCTTTTAGTTAATCGGTAACTAGATATTATGAAAAAAGAATCGATTTTCTATAACTTCGTCAAAGTTTGTATTCCTGTTGATGTTAGTTTTTTTTGTGCAAAAGTGTAAAGGAAAAACTTCTAACTAATTAAAGCCTTTACAAGGTGGCACAGTCAGCGTTTTTATTTGAACTGTCACAGTGGAGTTATGGCATCAACTTGGTTGAAAGAAAAGTTAAAATAGTTCGGCAGTGTGAGGTGATTGTGTGATGGTACTCCGTTATGTTGATACTACTTCCGCATACAGATGTTTTACAACCGACCTGATACAAAATATTCTTTTTTTTTTTTCATTTTACGCATTCACTTTATTAATCAGCAAGAATATAACAACTAAAAGAGGAAATGAAATCAACTCATCAAAACATCCCAAACAACAAAAGCAATACATTTTTTTCAATACAAGTTACACAAACCAAAAATCATTCTCGATAAAATTCCACCATACCATTTAAAACATCATTAAATGATTGTGTAACTATCTCCTGGCAAACTAAAATTCTTTGATAATATTTTTTACATTCATTCTCTAAATGGTCTTGATCTATTTGTATGTTCATGATATTTATTTTAATAGCATGATGCTTTTCCTCATATTCTTGATATTCAGTAGCCAGTTGTTTTTGGGCACGTACTTCTTCATCTACTCTTGGATTTAATGCTCTTAATAGCCCATTTTTATCTGATAAGGTCTTTTCTATTTGAACAATATCTTTATGAAACTCTATATCAGCTTCACTCATTTTCTGACTACATATCTCTATCATCTTATTTTTTTCTAAGAGATCCCTTTCATTAGATTCTATGGCTCTAAACTTTTGTTTTATATTATCAATTTCTTCAACATTATCTAATGCAGACAGATCTATTTCCTGAATAAGTACTGCAAGTTCATTTATGTATTCTAACTTTTTATATTCCTCTTCCATAATTACCTCATTTTTTGAAATTAAGTAATCATAATCTTTAATTTTCTTCTGTAATTTTTGTAAGTCTTTTTTATACATTTCATAATCCTCAGATACCACTTGATCTTCTATTTCCTCGATTTCCTTTTTCTGAATATTTGAAAGTTCGAATGTTACCGTGGATGACAAAGATTCAAGTTCTTTTTCTAATTGTTCAATATCTTTTCTTAGTTCATTGTCACATTCTGGGGAAGATTGAATTATGGTTTCTTTATCATATTCCTCAGAGAGTTGTTCTAGATCTTCCCTTAATAGCCCAATTATATGTTGTCTCACTTACTTCTTTCTTTTTTAAATGTACTCCTTCCTGAGCTAATTGAATTCCCTCGCGAATTTCCTTGAAAGTTTTTACAATTTTTTGGGAACAACGATGAAGATTTGCCGGAATCTTCTATTTTACATTGAAGAAATCTTCAATATAAAATAGAAGAATCAGGCAAATCTTCATCGTTGTTCTCGTACGGTTGCTGGACCGGTAAAAATCACAGAGTGTGAAGTACGGAACACCAATCTTGTTCAATATATTTCGTACGAATAAATATCAAAACATTTCTTTATCAATATCATGTGCGCAGTTATCTAGAACGTCTTCAAAACCATAATCTAAGAATTGATGACAACGGTTTGCTAACTCATGTACCCAATGACTGTAGAACGTTGTCACAAATGAGGAGTTCAATTTTAATAAATTATTTCTTGCAACAATAAATTCAGGCAAAAACTTTTTCACGAGAAGCAAAATTGGCTTTATATCTTCTTTCGTGGTATCCATAATGCTTGAATTTACTTAGGTGGTTTACTTTTCAGGCTCTTTTCTTGATTTAGATATTTTATTTGTACTTATTCTTGCTTTAAATCAAACTTAACAAAAACCATAAAAAAAACTGGAAGTCGCTTGGTAGAAAACGAAGCTGGTGACCAATTCATTTTGATTTACACAAGTTCAGGGCAGATCAAAACTTGTTGCCAAACTAGACTAAACCATATAAATGCCAAACACTTGTTGATAAATGTTTATTTCTATGGTTAACTGCGTTAACTCCTATTAAAGGAAAGAAAAATTATCTTAATTCTGGTATTTCTTTAAATAACCATCATCATTGAAAAGCTTGCACAAAGACACTTTCTATGAAACGATAGTCCACTATGATTCGCATTTAAAAAAGTAGAGGTTCAAATTATAACTCTACTATATAAAATAATAGGATACATTGGCTTGAAACAATAAAACTAAAACAACAAATACCCTTACCATCTTAATGACTGAAAGACTCCAGATCCGTATTTCGCCAATTAAGTTGCCATCCTCAGTAGAACCTACAAAAATAATTTTATACATTTTTTGTGGGTTCTACTGAGGATGGCAAGTTAGTTGCCGAAATACGTGTCTAGAGTATTTCACTAGTTAAGGTTGTAAGGACAACAACTCAGATAAGGATTTTGACTAGGCCATCTTATAAATACTTTAGTTAGTTACAATTTATTCCTTTGCAATTTTTTTTTATGTAAAAACCGAGGATTAAAAGAGGTACAAGCATATAACGAAATCATAGGCAATTGATTTTTTTCAAAACATCTAGCTAGGTATAAACTTTTAAAAAAACAAGTAATATTCTAATTGATCCCATAAAATTTAAAACCTTTCCTCTACTAGTTTCTGAAATCTCTAGTGAAAAAATCGAAAAAAAACTCACCCCTCTCTGTAGCTTTCTTTCGAATACTGATAGTTTTAATGTCGAAATCTTAATCTTTAACTGGTATTAATAATTTTTATGCCTTGAAACATATTCCACATTTTTTAAAGTTAAAGGCGCGCCCATAAATGTTTTAAAATTTTTTCATCGTAATGCTAATGATAATAAAAAAAAGTGATAGAACAGGATAAAGCGAAATAGCAATACACATATTTATTCGTATAAAATATTCATATGTTCAAACCATCCAGTATAATTCATAATTTACTGGTAATTGTTTCAGTATTATTTCCAATAGCATGGCAGTAATTTTCTATTACATATTTTTTTTTTTGTGATTTAAGACTTCTCTTGATAAATACCTCACATACTTTGACATTTTCGTTAACCTTTTTGACAAGAAAAATTGAAACTTTGAACAGTTGCGTTAAAAAAACACTACGGCCTATAATATTCTAACGAAGAAATTTCAAAATCGAAGCCTGCCTGTTCGACGCTACATTGCGGCAACTGTGTTATTATGTATATGTAACTTGACACTAGACGTGTGATTCAAGAACAATCATTTATGTAAAATAAAGTTAAAAAAAGAAGTATATAACTGTGGTATTTCAAGGTTTCTTGAAAATTAATCTCGTTTCTGTTTGTCTTGCTCGGCCATAGCATGTCGTCGATCATAAAATTTTAATTAACCAGACGTCCAACCAGCTTGCCAATCAAAATAAAAAAAGAAAACAAGGTAAAGTTTATTTCTCATCGGGGGCTTAGTCGTTATGTGTTCTACCGTTTTATTCGACTGCAATTCTTACTTTTAAATACATCATTTTATATTAGAATTCATGGGCTTTTATTTTTTTGTATAATAAAAACGTCGTTTTGTTTTGATCCACGGAATACTCTAATTCATATGGACGTGTGCCTATTTCATTTGTGCCAACAAAAATTATTATTACCGCTCTCGTAGGAGAAGTGTCACGTCACATATTTAGTAGAAACGCTTGTATATTTGTAAATAGGCTAATCATTAAAGAAAAAAAAAAGTATATTGTATAATAAAACTCGGCCGGTTTCCCGAACATTTTCCAGTCATAAATTACCTGGAAAATGGCCCCGGAAGTCGGACGAGTCGTATGTAAATGTTTGAAGTTTTATGAATAGGTTTGCCAAATAATTTTAACCCCGTCACAGCGCTGTATGCATTATAATAGTTTAGGGAACGTGTAGGATGCAATAAGCTATAAATATATAAATGTAAATGCGTATATATTGATGTATATACGTGGTAAATACATGTTGTTCGAAAATTTGGATGTTACTTCGAATGCATTTCAATGTGTTTGCCACCTTTCTCCGTGTATATACTGCATAAAGAATATTGGTGAACATATATGTGTGTAGGTCAAACACAGGTTACACTATAGCTTTGTTCCAACTGACTGAAGTCCATCTGGCAGTCAGCGAGTCCAGATGGAACGAAGCCTATATCCGCAGCGTTCATATATTAAAGCCTCCGCTAAGCAAAAAAAAGTACTTTCGGATTTTGTATAAGTGCAAAAAGTAGAAAAAAATAAAGAATGATAATACAGCGTTGATGCTCATAAGGGGCTTATGCTCACTTGTACGTTGTTCAATCATTTCAGAGATTACGCTTTCTTTATTGTTATTGTCTTAAAGCAACCCAAAATCAATTTATGACGAAACATTCACGAATCATAACGCGTACATCCAATGCACAGAAGGATAAATTTTAATTTTAGTTTGATTTTGAGTTAATTTTAAACAAATTGAGTTATTTGAAATGCAAAAATATGGAAAGGTGTAATTAATTTTATATCAATAAAAATAAATTCAACGTAATAATTTTAAATTAGACGTCTAAATTCTACCACTTACCAACCATACAGATTAGTCACTGGTAGAAATCTTTAAAAACATTTCACATTCGGGCTGAAAAGCATTTTAAATACCTTATGTTTTACAGTAGAGCTCTTGTATTTAAAGAGGTTATGCCATCAAAAGCTGCGCGGAGAAAATTACCAGGGGCGTAGATTAAGAAAGGGTTCAAAGAAGATACATTTTTACATTACTTGATTGAAAAGCATATTAGCACTTGTTATTAACCAATATTTACAGATATTGTTTAAGGATTAATGTTTTAATAGTTATTCCTTCATATGCAACTATCTATGAACAATGTGTATGTATGCAACAACAAATACTAATCTAAATTAAAAAGCCGTCATTCTTTCAAGAAGAACCCTGCCAGATGTTTAGAGTAGAATTCATATCTGATGGCACTTGCGCGATAGACGATCTTGCGGATTAGAAAGAGCAAGCACTTGTAATACGAGAGAAACATATATAGCATTTAGCATGGATATAGCGAAATTTAGGCAAAGCCTGGTGCCATCAAGTACAAAATCTACTCTAACTTCTTAGAAAACCAACACAAGTGAATAAATAACTTCTGTACTGAATTTTGGGGCATATACATAGAGAAAAATGTGAAATGATTCTCTTCCTTAATTATAGAGAAAGTAAATTGTTTTTAAGTTTTGTACAAAATAGAAATTTTGATAAAGAATATATGAAGCATCCGTGTGACTTCATGAGGAATGTCACTTGAATCTAAATTAGTATGAGGTTAGATATGTATGTTTCTTTAAAGGAATTTATGTAAAGATTCACAAATAAAATTTTAATTTGCAATAAAATTAAGGGTAAATTAATGGAACAAACAAAATATTCATAATTGCCTTACTTGCTAATAACTTTAATTGTTGTGTACCTCACGTCGTTATAATTTTTAAAAACGCGCCTACTTCTTATTTTTAGTAGGTTTAAGTATGAACCATCCTTTTAAAAATGTTACCTGTAGCACTCTAAGCTACGACCCATGGGTATTTCTCTAAATGAAGGAGCTCTGCCTTAAAACACCTTTTTTATCACATTGGCATTTAATTGGAATTTTACTGTCCACAAGATGATAATAATAACAATAATCATGTTATTTGCCAATAGAGATTCAGAGGTGGATAAATTTGTACATCAAAAGGGATAGGAGTTATATTGATAGCATCAGGAGAAATATTGCTCACGTCTGTTCTCATTCAAGAACTCAGCACAAAGTTATAGATATCACATCACCTAACTGGTGCACAATACATTGTGAATTCCACACACAACAATTGATTTACTTAATTCGGTATATATGCACTGCACGTGGGCTCCCACTGTCAGCCAAGCCCCAAATTAATTGAATCAATTGTGTGTGGAGAATTCTCCACATATTGTGAATTAGTGATACCAACCCACTTTCCTTGCAATTCTTCGACGATAATAGGACTGCTAAAAATAATAGAACACAATATTAGAGTTTTCCCGCAAAATTCTGCTGTATGGACGACCACTATATAGTTTACAACATTTCTAATAGTCAAATAAACACTTAATGTAGTTTATTTGACTATTAGTTGCAAAGAAATGCGAATATTTGAGGCAAAGATTGTATGATAAAATACAAAATAATAATAATTTGCTCTACATGCTAATATTAGGAACACTCTAGAAGTGCTATACGGACCGCATTTCTCCATTCCCGTCTGTTGCCTATCATCTCCTTCCAATTTCCTATTTTCATTTTTTTTTTTTAGATCTTCATCCACTTTATTCATCCATCTCTCTCTTGGTCTCCCCTTTCGCCTTTTCCCTATTGGTTTTCTGGTAAGGGCTAATTTTGACAACCTATCTCTGCTTAGTCTTTCTACATGCCCCAGCCGTCTTATTCTTTGGGCTTCGGCAAACGCTACGATATTCGGGCTTTCATATGCATCTTCTACTTATAGATTTGTGCGTCTTCTCCATACTTCCTCGGTTCTTACTCCTCCATATATAGCACGCAGCATTTTTCTCTTCCATCCTTTTATCTGCTCCTCTTCCACCCCATTCAGGATCCACGCCTCACAAGCATATGTGGCGGCAGGTCTTATCACTGTTTTATAGATTCACTCTTCTGTTTTCTTTGCTACATATTTCGATTTCATGAGACCCTTCAGGCTTCCGGTTTCCTTTTGCAATCCTTGCCAGGATTTCCTGTTCTTCGCACCCATTTTCTTAAACATTGACTCCCAAGTAGACAAATTTACTTACTCACTCGAAAACATATTTTTGCCGTTGTTTGCGCTATATAAAAGGAATCATATTTAACAGAAATATTTAAAAAAAGGAAATTACAAACAATATTTTGCAATATGAAGAACGTCAAGAACTCCGCAATTATTCCCGATTGTATCTCTAACAAATATGACCACGATAAAAATTACAAACATTTCTGCATCGTAGAATCCTTCAATTTATTTGCATCATAGACCAAAGACTTTCACGCCATTTTCAAACGTTGTCTTTTTTTCCCCATGTGAAGGTTAATTATCCTAATTGTCTTTCAAAAACTTATTTTGTGGAAATAAAACAAAAACAAATGTAATTTTAATAATATAAATTTTATATGCTATAAGTAGTGGATCAAACTTAATTTTGCTGTTATATTTACTATAATTGGCATCTAAAAACACGCAAATCCTAAATATTGTCATAAGAAAAGCATATATGTTTACCAATCCTTTATTTGTTATTCATGTACTGTATAAAATGTCTCATCCATGCCATACTAAAATCCAAATTTTCAACAATTTGTAAATAGTTATAATATATGTCACGTTGTCTCTTTTTAACATACCCGTCAAAAAAAAATCGTCAATAATCAGCTGTTTCTAATCTTTTCGATTCAATTTTAACGAAGATAAAATTCCGAGATTGGAATCACCTGAATATTCGCATACGCTGAATAGCTACATCGCTTTAGCCGTACTCCAAAACCATGTTCTATATTTCGTTCGTTTTTGACAGCGTATAAAATACGTTCCCTCCGTACCTGAGCGTTAATAAGAGAAAAACATAATAATATGGATGATACTTTATTACCAGTTGTTGTTACCGTTTTTTCTAACTCATCACTACTAACTCAATAAGTATTATATAATTTTTAAAACGATAAGAAATATAATAAACTCTCGGATATTTTACATTTATGATGTCTCGAAATGTTGTGCTCATTTTATATATATATGTATATATATATCAAGTCAAGGTTATGGAACGTCTCAGAGGAATAAATTTCTAGAGGCGCCAGACTTTTAATCAAATGTCAATATATTCGTAGCTCAAAATTTTATATAGGTTTCTCATTTCTAAATACGTCGTTTCATTGTAACCACATATGCCATCATTTAACGTATTAAGTGTGTTCATGTAGAACATCTTCTTCCAGTTTCTTTAACGCTAAAAGGAAAGTAAGTCAGTTTTACATTCGTAACAAAGTGAATTTAAACGAAAATAGAAGAAAAAATAAATAAACTGTCCTAATGACAATCTAAAATGCATATTACGTGTAAGTACCATATTGTTCAAACGAAATTTAAAGAAACTGCCTAGAAGCATGTCGTGTTTCTATTATTACGATTAGATATTGAAAATATGCGTTTTATAATGATTGTACTCCAGTTTTTTCTATACTTGTGTTATCTAATTAATAATTGTTTTGTTTGACTGTTTTAAATGAATATTTGTTGTTAAATTCTGTCCAAGATTTCCAACCATATATTTAAAAAAAATGTATATGTATATACTTGTATTATTGTATGCACAATAAAAATGGCGTTGTACTTGTAATATTTATTCCATTTTCATTAATTACCTAAACTTGTAATTTGAGGGTAGACATGCAGACAATACCATAAATCATATTTACGAAAGCTCATATTATAGAAAGTTTATAATAATAATAATACTAGTTTATTTATTCAACAGTAATACAGGTTACTTATTACAGGATATATCTTACATACGCAGTTGGAAATTTTACATCTGCTAACAGGAGCGAAACATTTGTATACAAAGCCGTGGTAATTGCCAAAGCAATATAGGTATGTGCGGGGACTGCCTACGCTAGGTGTATAACCAAACGAGCGGGCAGCGCTGACCGCAGATCGCAGCATTCTGGCATGCGTACATTTATAATGGTTACCCGCCGAGAGCGTACTACCGACTGCGATACTCCCAACATGTGATGGTATCACGGAACGCGCGATCTGTTCAATTGGGCAACGTTCTATAGATCGTCTCAACCTCCGAATGCAGTGCAGAGCTTATGAGAATTCGATACTTACACATTTGCCAAATCGTCGAATTACATTATTACATAATTATTTAAGAATCAGTGAAAAAGCTCATAATTTTATTTATTATTACTAAACATTAAGGTAATTTACATTTCGAAAATTTATTCAGGAATTGGGGTATTATACAATTTATTAAATTTAAAGTAAAATATAAATAATAATATATAATATAAAATATATTCCTTTAACAAACAATAGTTTCCATTTTTTAACAAAAATAGTTGGAATCATACAAATCCCCATATAATACAATAATATTTAAGAAAGGAACAGCAATTGCACACACATATGTCTTGTTTCAACTTTTAGTCAGTCGATGAACCAGTTTGATCTTCAGATGATGACGAACCTGTTACAAGAATAATATATTCTTCAATGTCGTCTTGCAAATTATCCACATTTCCTTTCAAATATTTTTTACATGTTTGATATAATCTGGCCAATTATCAACTGTTACAGTGCTATATGCTCTTCCAATTAAATCCTCCATATATTTTACCTTAAATGTGGTATTACTTGTAGTGGAAAGGTAGTAATCGAAGAACTTTATGACCTTTTTCTTTTGCGAGTTCGTCAATCCAGCTTTTATCATACTGCGGTTTCATTTGCGACGCCCTTTTTCACATTTGTTCCTCGCGGAGCCAATTAATGATATAGGTTTCTCTCCATGCTGCCGTTGGAATTGTTTCTTATTTTCTGCGGTGATAGGAAGCAATTTCTTAATAAACCAATCCCCGTATGCGTCTGAATCCATCTCATGATGAACATCAGGAGTGTATTTCTTGCATAGAAATGTATATTCAGCACCAGGAACGAATGATTTATCATCACCAGCATGAACTAATGCAAAACGAGGTTCAAGCCCGGTTGCGGATTTCAAACTAGTACTTAATCCCATATAAAAGCTTGTCGACTGTTTTGAATTGTAGTGTCTGTCCAAGTTTTAATTACTGTATGCCCTGTATTCACCCATGATTCATCAGTATACATATATTATAGTTCGACCTGAAATGATTAAAGTTACAGAAACGTCAAATAGCAAATACAAATTGTACCTTCTTCTCTAAATTGCTTGATCTCTCGTAAGTATTTGTGCCTGTACCGAATAATGTTGTCTCGTTCGATGAGTATACTTATAAGACCTACTTTTTTAAATTCGAAACCCATATCGTGTAATCTGTTCTAACAAACTGGAACATCTAACCGTTTATTTTACCCTTTACTGAGCTTATTCGTAGCTGGCGAGAATTCACTCGGTATATTATTACTATTCATTTAAAAACAAAAGGATATAGGTACGATTAATTTGAAATACATAAGTAAAGAATATTGTTTCGACTGACTCTATCTAATAAGTGTTTAAATTGAGAAAACAAAATCTTAGGAACATTCTACGCAAACTTGTAAGTTAAGTCAAATAAATGAAAACAAGTAAACTGTCTACTAGCCCACTTAGTCCACTTTTTTAACTTTCCTCTTGGATTTTGGATGATTTTCAGTGACGTTAATTTACAATTAAATATTGAGACTATATTAACCCGCTCGACTAACAAAAAATCAAGTATTGTAATACTTTTATGAATAAATACACATACACTTAACTTTAGTAAATAATAATAGTAACACGTTTTAGTTCTCTTAAAATAATATAACTAACAAGTATCATTATTGCGAGTTAAGTACATAGGTGTTTTTAGTAACAATTACAACATATATTCAGGAGGAAAATGTGTGTATGTTAGGTAATATGTATGTATGTATACTATACAGGGTGCGGCGTCTAAACCGTCGGTTAGCGGAGTATTGGGAACCATAATAGTTGAATGCTGAAAGTTTGTCTTCGGGTGTTCTTGGTACCGATCTTTCAAATAAGAATATTGGCAACACTGAACAATTTCTGGTTATACCGGAAACGAATGTCTACTTGCTTATTTTAAATGGAACATCATGTATATTATTTCATTTTATGACGGCACATGTTGTTGTAAATGAGTTCTGTTAAGGTTTCCCTATACCTATCTTTGACAGTTTTTGAGAAAAATGGATTTTTAAAGAATTTTGA
>JARFOC010000559.1:99332-117491 GCA_031763485.1 Osmoderma eremita
GAGATACCGGGCGGAGTTTCGTCCTAAAAGTACGCATTTGGACGGTACGCTCTACTTAGCCTTTTAGTATAGTATAAAGTTATCGAAGCCGCCTACCTTTCCAATTGGTATGAATTGGATTTGCAATCACAGAAATGTATATTCTTGCTTATGGAAAGAGCCAAAAGAACCGCAACTATAAAATTATATAAGCTGGTATTCGTCTCCTTGGAATCATTAGGAGTAGTATGTTGTAATCATTTTTCCGTTTGTCTGTAATTCAATCCTTTGATTTTGTAGGTAGCTCGATGGGCATACTCCGTTTTTGCTTTAATTAAAGCTAGATATAATTAAGTACAATGCAGTAATCATTATGGCTAGCGGTTATGAATACGTAGCTTCTATGATGATTTCAAATAATGTATGTACATTATTTCTCTTCCAAATTCTTATGTTACACTGAGGTGAAATAACAGACACATGAGTGGTTTTTTAACGACTGTACTTCACTGATTTTGCGAGGGAATTGATTTTATTACAACAGCTCATGCGTGAGCGCGCTAAATTCAAAAATTCAAATTACAAACTACACTAACTTTAATGTTTAATACTGTTAGAAACATTATACTTATTCACATGCAGCTCTAAGAACATATAATATTAATAAAACTACACTATCCCCTAGTTATTCTAACTAAATCTCAATACCTATATGTAGTACCCACACACATTAGAAATGCAAATATCACCTTCACCAAAAAAGTAATTAATAAAATTTGCATTGGAAGTTTCATAAATTTTTGTATCTTTGTTTCTGATGTATTATCTCAATGTTATTGGGTGGAACATCTTCTTTTGTTTGCCTTGGATGAGTAGATGCTATGGCTTAAAAGATAAATGCATAAACTGCAAGACTAGTCCTTTAAAAAGTCAGAGAGAATTCAAAATCATGAAAGATAAGGACTAACTTACGGACTTCGCTCTCAACACCGAAAACACGAAACTACTAGGCAAAAATCAGTTCCTGGAGTAACGTTGCGGCATCTAAAACCTTACAAAGTGAAACTAAAGCTTTCCTGCGCCTCCATCGAGAAACGCGATTTTACATATTTTGAAAGATTCTTCAAGAACTGGAACTATTACGGGATATTACTATGATGCCGTTCAATGTGGATCCACCAGTACCAGTAATGAGCCCAGCATACGAAAACATGATGAAATTATGCAGCTACTTTCATAGATCACACACTTTCAGTTTCAGAAAGCAATGATTATGAGCGATGATCATGACAAAGAACTTTAAACTTTCTAATACATTTTTATGATTTATTTACTAAAACTATGACTACTACAACAAAAAATTAAACAAGCTAAGACAAGAGTACCTATAATTTAAAATAAAATCTGTTACACCATTTGTGATTACTTGATGTTTCTTAGATTATCTTTGCATTTAACAGTTTTACTTCACATTTTTTGACGTTTGAATTTCTTATGAAATTTCAATTTACCACCCTTTAATAACAAAATTACACTAATATGAGATAAAATTATAGATATTATATAGATAATATATGCATCTGTTTCGATTATAGCCTTATTATAATGGAAAATTAAAAACGAAAAAGTTTCATTTAAGCTTAGAGAAAGAATAAAATGAAATAGGCATATAAACTAGCACGCACAACGTTGCCAGTGTAGCGACAGAGCTTTGCAGTTTACACATAACTGACAATCATAACCATTTTCTTGGATTACCATATTTAATTAAAGATGAAACAAAATTTTATCAACAGTTTAATCTACGTTTGACTGGCGACAAATAGAAATGATTTTAAGTGACTCATATTACAGATCACTATAAATCCGTGAAAGTATTTTGATCCTGAATAATATTCATTGCGCCATCTGGTAATAACTATCTCTACTACCGGCAGATTTTATCCCAAAGTAACCTATTTGGAATTCGTACCACACTACTTCTATACTCCAATAGATCACGCCACCTATCCATGACGTTTACTACAAATTATTTTCGGAACAATAGTAAATTTGAAAGTAAAACCAATAAATCTCACATTAAACGACATGCCTACTATTTTAATCTTTAACAAATGTTATAATATAATAATAAACAATAAAAACTGTAAATGTTGAGCAATTCTCCGTAAAGAAAAACCCTAGTTTTAAACATAATTGTTTGGAGGGGTGCCACAGGAGGGGTGCACTAGTATACCTTTGGTGGCAACTAGGGCTTACTCGACCAATAGAGAGCTCTGAGTGTAAAATTCCAGAACTGTGCAGAGAGGATTTTAAATTTACATTACAATTCCTTTAGATTAGTTTAGCTAGTAGTTGTCTTGGTTTTTACTTATTGTTTAATCATTATCGCTTTTTTTATTATTATTGTGTATTTCGTCTGTAAAGATTGATGTGCCCCGACAACACAATAATTAATGTGTTGTCAATGCACGTCGAGATAAAAATGATTTATCAGCAGGTACCTGGACCGACTATGCTTTTTAGTGTAATTATATTCCTAATGGCTATGTTTTTGTTGAGTAGGGTAGATTAATGTTAGAGCGAATTGTTTTCCTTCAGAGTCTTTAGTTTGTAAGTTACTCTACTAAAGTTAGTTGGTGCGTTATTGTGTTGGAAAAATAAGTAGATCTAACAATTTTGTGGGACAGGAGTAATCTGAACAGTGTGTTTATTGTATTCTATCTGGTAAGCAAAAAGATTAATTCCAAATATGAATATAACTTTCAGGAATACGTTAAACGAAACTGTCAATGTGTGTTTCTTGCGCAACTTGCGCGCTCCCTTTCTGAACAGAATTATAGTTGGAAACAGAGCATGTGCTACTTAAAAATCTGCATGGTAGAATGCATATCTTAGATCATATATATTACATGGATACCGCTATCACCATATCAGTCTATATACGTTACTGTTTCCAACATGTACTTCTACCATTTTCGAGCTATTACTTTCATATATATGATTTAATATATATGATCTAAGATGCGTACACTTTTTGGCACAGTTTGTGAATGATATTTTGCGAAACAGAGTGTAAGAGTCTCTCAGTGGTTGGCACGAGAAAAGAGGTTAGGTTGGTAGCAAGGGGAAGGAGACCGAAAAGATATGGCGGTGGTTGTAGTTTTGTTGGTGTATTACGAGGACTGAATAAATTACGTTTAATAAAACACCAGTGTTTAAATTAAGGGGCCATCCTTACAAGAGCTTGTATAGACCAGTCAATAGAATTTTGGATGACATTATGCATCCTGTCAAGTTTGAAATATATGAGAATTGGCGCGGTGCTCTGTTTAGTTGGGTTCGCAGACCACCAGAGGGATATCTACACAATTTTAACGTAAGTGCCCTATCATACTTCACTGTTTTATATCTCGTAATTGTTGTATGGAGGTGTGTTTGATGTTTATTGAATTGATTTTTTAACCTAAATATTGAATATCTAAGCATAATTTGTAATAATGACTGCCGATCCAACTCCTCCGGTAAAAGTAATAGCACCGACAGTTGAGCAATTAAATGCCGATCATATAACGCAGGTAATATAAAACTAAGTATTGTTTTTATACTTCTAACCTAAAATTTAAATTCATAGTTAGCAGATAAATATTGGTCTCCACATACAATCGAACATCATTTACCATTTAACCCCGATGTAGTAGAGGATATTTATCAGCAAGACATTCGAGGAAGCAAGTAAGTGTTTGAACATCTTAAATCTATTAAATCTAATGAGTTCATATTGGTTACAGCTACTCGATTAGACGCATTATGATACTGGAATTTAGTCAGTATCTAGAAAACTACTTATGGCCTAACTATAAACCCGACGCTTCACATGCACATGTTATGTCAATTGTAATCATGTTAAATGAAAAGTTTCGGGAAAGAGTGCAAGTGTGGCAGGTAATATCTTCCTCTTTGTTTTCTAAATTTATATTACAAACATTTAACTTTTAGGCTTTTATGAAAAGTAGTGAATATTTTTCCAACTTTTTCCAACAAATTTTACGCTTTTGTTTAGAAGAAGACGAATTACTAATTAACATTAAGGAACAAACAGCTTTGCTGGTATTTGTCAATCACTGTTTTAATAGCATGGAAGAAGCTCTTTGTAGAGATCAAGTTAAGCGATTAGTGTCTCTGTCAATGTGGATATCATTACAACCAGAAAGAAGAGAACATGAGTTCAAACTATGCCCTAAATGGAAAAAGTACTGGAAGGCTATTCAGCGCAAAGATAAACCTGAACAATTAGAAATGCTAACTTGGGAACGAACATTTCTGCATAAGCTTATGTTAAAATTTATGAAAATCCTTGAGGATATACCACTTACGGGGCTAATTCCACAAGATAAGGTGCGAAGTTTTAAATATTAACTATTCTAACTGTATTGCATGAAGAGTCAGTATAATGGAAATGTCTTATGTTATAAAGTAAATTTTTGGGTATCTTAATGCTTTTTATACATAAAACTTGCATCATATTTCTCTACATAAAATTTTTAATGTGTTTTGTAGGTACATTATTGTGAACGATGCCTAGAATTATTTACTGATCTTGAAGCACTGTTGCCCACACGAAGATTTTTTAACACCGTCCTAGATGATTGCCATCTCGTGGTTAGATGTCAGCTATCAAATTTGGTAAAAAGACCTGAAGGTCATCTTTTCTCTCAAGTAAGTAATACATTCTTTATTTTAACATATCATGTATTTCTATGGTGCTTTCATTAAAAGATCCAACTCATGTGACCAATGTAATCTTGGTTGCATAAATAATACGTTGGCAATGAAATAAATATCTCCTTCGAATATAGTTATCAAAATTTTCAATATACAGTTGTTCACGAAAGTCTACATACTGTAGAATAATTTCTATATTTGCTGCCAAAATAGAATGTGAAAGAATAAAACTGATTGTATAACAAGATCGTTATAATAACAAAGTAATAAAAAATTCCACTATGCGACCTATTTTCTATTGTACCTGTATTATTATAATTGCGTAACACTGTTTGAACAAAATGCAAATTTCATACTATATGATGTGTTTTTTCCTCATATTTAACTTATCTGTATTAATAAAGTTTATTAAACATTCATTGGTTCTATGAGTATATCTTGACAGATGATTTTGACATAAAACAATTTTCAAATGAAAGCTATTTTATGTCAAAATATACTCATAAAATTGATGAATTTTTGAAATAGGGATTTTAATGCTTAACGTTACCAATTTGTAATATTGGTTGCATACTTAAGTCACATAGGTTGTATGGGTTATTGAAGAGCGAGTATGCATTAGCAACGACAAGAGACAATATAGATTCCCAGTCTATACCGGCCTTGCTTATCTTTAGTTCAAGGCATTATTTTTGTTTTATAAAGAGCGTCACTTACGGTAATTATAAGAAAGGGGTGTGCGCGTCCGTTCTATAGAGCACCGTTATTAAGAGGTGGTAATATTAAGAAAACCCCATTGTAAGATTCCGTGAAAAAAAAATTGTCCCATACTCAGAGGTGTCCGTAAATGGAGGTTTCACTGTAGCATTCTTTTGTATATTAATATAAAAACGAGCATAATTTGTGAAAACATTTTATTCAATATTAGGTGTTTAAGTACAAAATAAATATGAATAATATTAAACGTAAAATAATATCAAAAAAGTATAATACACAATTGTAATTTGTAGTAGTTGCTGCTTAAAATAATATTACAACAAAATATTGTTTATGAGTAACATTTTAATTTCCATCTCAATCTATGTAGAGCTACAACAGTCTTGTTAGAATTTTAAGAATATTAATATCAGAAATATTACATATTGAAGATCAAAAAAATTAATTTTTATTGGCATAACTGCCATCATATCACAGATTATTATTTCGGCATTATTTTCTATTGAACTAATGAAAACTACCATAACCAAAATAAATTGAGACCTTAGTTGTTGATATTACAAATGATAAACTTTTAACTTAACTTATAACATTGCTGATAAATAAGTATTTTACGTGAGAAAAAATACAATAATGCTATCGTATGAATACAGATCAAGCTAAAAGATATGTCATACAGAGATTCAATGAATAATTTGTATATTTTATTTAAATAAATTAACGTGTTAATTCTAACGATTATAGTTTGTAAATTTTATCGTTGTTTGACTATACTATCACAGTATGTGAGTGCTTTAACTGCTAAGTAATTTTCTAAGAATCAATCATAAATGTCATCTATCATGGTAGCCATTTTGATAAACTTGTTATGAGCAACCTATTTTCTTCCGCGGGCTATACATATAAAATATAGAAACCTACAACTAGCCAAGGGTGATTTAGCGTTCAAGTTCACTAGTTTGACAATGGAAACAATAACATGTGTCAAATTTAGAAATTCATGAACATCCTAAGCTTAATGGGAAATGGACTGATTGGTACTTAATCAGTCCATTTCTCATTAAGCTTACGATGTTCGTCTGCAACTCTACTCTTTTTGGATGTCGAATTCGTTTTTTTTTAATAAGGAAACTACAGAAATATAACTTATTAATTTTGCGTTTTACGGATTGCTCATCACTGCATAAGAGAAATACTGAAGTTTGTTAGATTTGATCTTACTTACATATGTATATGTATAATCATGTTTTTAGAATAGTATTAAAAAAGATGAACACATACTGTGGTAATGTACAATCATAGATCATAAAGAGATTGAGCAACACTTACATTCAAGTTAAATACATTTTACAATTTCTCGATTTGCCTATACATATTTCTTGTTATTGTCCTCTTATAATGTAACTACGACCGAGAAACAATAAAGAGAAAACGGGCCTTCAGTTTTTGCCGCCAATAAAGAAGTAATTAAGTTTTTTTTGCAGAAAAAAAAATAAGCAAAAAATACCATTAAATAAAATAATGGGTTACGATGGCCTAGAAACTAAAACAATCTCTCGCTCAATGAGTGAGAGACTCCAGATAGGTATCCTCAGTAAAATCTTGGAGGATATGCTCTTCACCAGATTCTACTGAGGATGACAACTTAGTTGCCGAAATACGTATCTAGAGTAGAGTGTTTTTGTTTCAGTTTTACCAATAAATAAAATTAGTACGGCGTTTCACCCACTTTTTCACACACAAAAAAATAGAAATGCTTGTTTAAATATCTACAATTTTGTCTTGATATTAATGCCATAGGATAAAAAGAAAAATATTTTTCCATTTCAAACAATTCAAGAATTAACGCCTATGATAATTACCGCTTATAGTAACATTTCTGTTCGAGGTTGAATTTCACTTACATATGCTATCTAACAACACTAGTGTGATTGTCCAACTATATAACAAATGGCAAAGGTACATATATGATTTTAAATAAAATAATGTGTCACAAAAGATTCATATACACTCCTAGTCACGGAAGTTTGGATACTTCATTAAATTGAGGAAATTGTGCGATAGAGTCAAAATCTTATACAATACTGCGAATTCTATTGCGTAGTCATTTCTATTAGCTTATGGCATAATACAGCATCGTTAGGAATATTGCAATAATGGCGTTTATATTCAAACAAACCCCTAACAAGAGTAATCACTTAATAACCGTCATTTATTGATTTACAACTACTGCCGAAAAGAATTATTGAAGTGGTATTGTCCCAAATGTTTACCTGAGTATTTCCAAGAAGGATGTTACGGTCATTAGTCTATTACATGTTCCTTCGGCAATGCAGTTACCTGCAAACGTCTCCGCGTACGCATAAAGTGCAAGAGGGTGTAAAGTTTTAAAAGTGAAAATGCCACGTGGAAAGCCGATGAGTGTTGAAAAGCGATCGTCCTTAAGAAGGGTATTCGGTTCGATAAGTTGGCGAAAAAGTGCACCTGGCAAAATCTAGCGTAGACAATATAAAAGGGAAAGTTTAAACGACCGTGATCGATCAGGTCCATCTCCATTCACAACCAATGCTGATGATCAACGAATCGTTTTAATCAGTAAACGAAATAGAAGACTGACAGCTCCACAAATAGCAGCAGAATTCAATCGCGATCGTCAAAACGTGGTGTCAGTAAGCACTATTCAACGTCGATTGCGAGAGGCAAACTTATTCGGACGAATTGCTGTATGGAAACCGCTACTAAGACGAACCAATCGAATAAAACTATTACAGTGGGCAAAAACAATACGACGGTGGAAACTCGAAAAATTGTGCTTTGGACCGACGGATCAAAGTTTGAAGTTTTTGGACAAAATCGAAGATTTTATGTTCGGAGGTCGAAGACAGAAAAAAATACTTCCCGGATCTCTAGCATCCACTATAAAACACGATGGTGGTTCTGTAATGGTCTGGGGTTGTTTTTCGGAGTTGGAGATCTGGTCCAGCTAGAAGGTATTATGAGAAAAGAGCAGTATTGAAATATTCTCGAACACAATGCTGTGCCTTCTGGTCTGATAGGGAATAATTCAATTTTATGCAGGATGATGATCCTAAACATACGGCACTATTGTGTAGGACTTATTTGAATGCATTAGAAACAGATAATATCTTACAAATAATGTTGTGGCCTGCACAGAGTCCCGATCTGAACCCCATAGAGCTCTTGTGGGATGAGCTGGATAGATGGGTACAAAAAGTGGCTCCAATTACCAAACAGCATCTATGGGAGATTTTACAACAGTGGAACAGTTTGCCGACTAACACCCTGATGAATCTTGTCGAAAGAATGCCCAGAATTGTTCGGGTAGTCTTGTAGGCAAAGGTTGGATCCGATCTATGCGAACAAAGTGTAATGATTTTATTATTTTCTACCATTTTATGTCAGTAAAACTGTATTTTGCTATATCTAAATAATTTTGTTTTATTTTTAATTTTGTGCAAGTACAACACTTTTTAAAAACCATTAACTGTCCCAACTTTCCACACCGGTAGTGTATATGGTTTTAAGCAAAATACTGTGTCATAATAGATTCATATAAGTCTTATAGATTAAGTGACTTGTACTGTGTATCTAAAGATTTCAATTTCACAATTAAATTGGTTTTCATTAACAGTAATCGATTAAAAATATTGAATCTATGCCTGCATGTCCTATATCTACCAATGAATTCAACTTTCATGTTTTCATTCGTAATGCCATATGGAACTATACAATACCTATGTGTATATATACAGTAGCTTTACAATACCTATACCGAACCACTGTTCATTGCTGCTAGTTCGTCTCCCCAATCACATTCTGGTTCAGGTTGGAGTTTATAGCATAAGCAATTAGTATAACAACAATGTTGTTTTATTTGATATGACACGTGCTTCTGGTTGATCGTACAAATATAAAGGATTATTGGTCCCTGAAAGGCATTCACTACTATGTGACAGTAGATTAAACCATCAAACTTGGTGAAAGACATCAGAAAAAATACCCAACATATTGTCATTACCATAAACAGCATTAGAAACATGCGAAAGCTAAAAATGTAAATGAAAACACTAAATGATAAATAAAATTTTTTCATTCATACATACCTATGTCGTAGTTTTCGATGTATTCTTCCGTAAATATTCATTCTGTTAATTATTTTAAATGTCGTTGCAAAAAAGAATACGTTTACTAATATTGTAATAGCAACTGGCATAAAAAATATTATGATTCCTAGTGACCCTAAAAATAAATAAGAATTAAATATTTTTTGCAAAAACATTGATCTCGTGGTTTATTTTTTAACAGGTATGTGCATACAGTGGTGGACACAAAAATACGTAGTTCACACCTATTTTTGTCCAATAACATGTTTTTTAGTACATTATCTTATATTATGTAATACAAGCGACATCTATTGGTATTTTCGATAAATACATCCAATGGAGGTTATTATATTATAAAGAATAGAAGGGAATTCCCAGAGTAATGTGAGTGAAACAGAGCAATAACTTGCATGGGAGATCTGCTAGAAAAGTTCCTTTCTTAAGCAATAAAATATTAGATAGCGAATTGAGTTTTCGAGAAAGCATGTTGGATGTGGTATAGAAGAATGGAGAAACATACTTTGGATTGACGAATCTAAGTTTAATCTGTTTGGTTCTGATGGCAGACGATATGTTCGCCGACTACCGAATAAAGAATTTGATTTAAATCTACAAAGAAAACAGTTAACCACGGAGGAGGCAGTATTATGGTGTGGCCATGTTTTTCTTGGCATGGCGTAGATCGGATACATTTGATTGAATGAATGACCAAGGAGGTTTATAGAGACATCTTAACCAACGTAATGTATCCGTATGCAGATGATAATATGCCCATAATTTGGCGATTTCAACAAGAGAATAACCCTAAACATACTTCCAAATTATACCATGGTATTAAATCTGATAAAACACAAATATTTAAAGAATTATCCAAATTTGTACATTATTCTCGATACATCTATTTTTTTGTCCACATCTGTATGTCTCATACCTATAGATTCCTGCTCTGCTTCGGGAGAATTACTCCTTATTTGAGGATAGTCCATTACATAATGTGCAAAAATTGCTACTGATCCCAAAATAACTGTACAAGACCAACAATACGCGGAATAGTAACAATATTTTTTGCCATCTGTTATCCGTAGAAATACGTTTCTCGATCTGCAAAAGTATTATTAAAAAAAACTAGCTACACACTAAATTTAACTTTAAGATTAACTCACTTAAATGTCTTCCAAATGTAATAACTCAAACTATTCAACCAAAAGAATGCTCCTAGCAAGCTTACATAACAGAACGTTTCTGAAAATCAAATATATTTTATGCAAAATATTATAGCTTTATCCAGGATTTACGTTACCTGTTATTATTAAACTTATGTGACTTGTAAATACTGTTAACAACCTTACCATATCAGCAGCTTGACTTACAATAAGGCAAATTGAGATTGTCGTCACGATATTTCCCACTAGATCCCTTAGTGTGGGCATTACAAAATAGACAATAGCTATAAATAATAATGATATTATCGATATTCCATGACTGATGGGGTTTATAATGTTGCGCATTATAAATTCGGGATTAGTCCAATTGGGAGTGTGATCGATACAAACTAAAGCATATTCGCTTATAGTCTTTCCTTCAATTCTCTAAAAATCACACTGGTGCTTGATATTTATATTCACATACTATAGAAACTAGTTATGCAACTTCTAGATATTTTAATTTTACCTTTTCCATGCAATATTTACCGGGTTCATAATCATAATGCATCATTTCATTTAAATCGTTTTGAATGTAAGACATTTCATCATAATCTTCAGATGGTTTAGAATGGTATAAGGAATGTCGTAGACCCCCATTAGGTAAAATATCTAATAAATCTGTCGAGTTGTTTGAATATATTGGCCATATTTGGTGCGACCCACAATTTGGAAAGCCTGTCCCAAAACTAATAACAAACTTTCACTAAGTGGAATACAAAATAAAATAACTTAACTTACGTATAAGGACCTCTTATACGTGGTTCCCATATCGTACTGCTGGTATGGTTTACATGAGTACAGTGACTATCGACTAACAACTCGTACACTTCACAACATTTATTTATTTTTAGTCGTGGTTCATCGCTATATGAACAGCACAGATTTATTATTGCTAATACAACACAGAGAACTAATAATTTCGTAGTTTCAGTCATGATTTTTGTTTCGGAATGTTTTGTTTTACCCTGTTTCAATTGAGGTTATGTTACCTTAAGAATTCGTTGTATTAAATGCTGATTTGGAATTCACATGTTGCAAAGGTTAGTCATCAAATCATCATGATCTGCGTAATTTGTAAATTTACATCATATTTGGTATTGCACTGTATTATAATGTTCTAGCAAAATTTACCATCGATAATAATGTTAATTACGATAAATACACAAGTACCAGTTATATATAGTGGTACAAAAAAGTCTTCGTACGATAACAGTTATAAGTGTATTTGTACAATTAAAAGCTAAATCTTATATGTAGAATCAAAAGAATTAAATTTCTGCGCAATGTGTATTGTTTATATATAAAAGGTTTTAAAAAATCAGGAAAATCCACATTTTAGTCAAAGTGTCACGAAAATATAAAAATGTCGACACTATTTGTTACAAAAAAGGTCTCCGTACGCTCGCTCCATTCATATGTTCGAAAAAAAAAAGATAACTGGCTCTGTTATAACTGCAACTGTTAGTTATCTACTGATGCCTGTGAAATGCACACGTATATTTGAAATAATTCACAATAATGGCCAAAAAATGCGAGTTAACTGCAGATTTGCGTATTTTAATAGTAAAATTATATGCCAATGACTTCTTTGCAGAAGGTAGCAACTATTGTTAACAAATCTAAATCCACGGTACTATTGTACCGTGGATTTAGATTTGTTAACGATAGCTGCTACGGATCACACTTCAACATTTTAATTTTCCAAAATTTTGCAAAATTTTATCCAATAGAGGGCTCTGAGTGTACAATTCTAGAACTCTGGTGCGTTATTGTGTTTGAAAAATAAGTGGATTTAACAATTTTGTGCGGCAGGAGTAATCCGAACAGTGTATTTATGGTATTTCGTCTGGTAAGCAAAAAAGTTAATTCCAATTGTAAATATATCTTTCAAGAATGCGTTAATCGACTTGTGCGCTCACTTTCTGAAATTATAGTTGGAAATAGAATATGTGCTACTTAAAAATCTGCACGGCAGAATACATACACTTTTTGACACATTTTGCGGATGACATGCGAAAAAAAGCTTGTATAGGAGAATGAATAGAATTTTGGTTGGCATTATGCATCCTGTTAAGTTTGAAATATATGAGATTTGACGCGGTAATCTGTTTAGTTGGATTCGCAGACCACCAGAGGGATAGGTACACAATTTTAACGTTAAGTACTCTAACTACCCTTACATTATATTATCTCTGGTCTAGGGTATTTATTTGGACCAGCGTGTATAATTGGTTGCCTATGATTTAACCTCACAAAACATTTGTTTTAAATCCTATATATTTATCTAGGATAAATTATTTACTATTTCTTTCTTCTATTTTAAAAATTTTGGTGAGAAAAACAAAAAGTTAATGGAAGAGATGTCATGCAATTACAAAACAAAGCATACAATTTGTTGTGGTAGTTATAAGGTACCTACTATTTCTTTTTGCATTTAGTTTTAACTTCCCGAAATAAACAGAAAAGTTGGTTCAATACAATAGGAAGGAATCAATTGTAAGTGTTTTAACTATGTAATCTTTCAAGGTAGCTGTTCTGGGGATATCTGTCTGTGATGTGAGCTTATATTTGCGAAGCTGTTCTTGATAACCGTCTAAAATACAAGTACTGCATCCTGAATTGCAACAATCCGCTTTATTCGGTGGGGTTGGAGCATCCATTCTTAGCTAAGTTAAACTGTTTCGTTACCGTTCAAATATCATAAGACTGGATTACGTGAATTTCTTGTATAAAAAGCATTTATTCTTGAAAAATTTCCTTTTGACAGATTGTTTTATGTTAGGTTAGGTTGCAATTAGTTCAAGATTTTGGCACCGGTGTCGCTATCTTGCAATACATACAGCGCCTCTACCGACAAATGTGCTGAACCACCATTTGTGCGTTCAGCTAATTTAGCTATAATACAATTATGATATTGGGAAAGGAGTGGTTATGTTCTTGATGCACTTATTTGTTGGTTACATTAAACTATATTTGAAACATTTAGATAAGTATTAATATTACAGTATTGATAAGTACTTAAATACCTACAGTTACTAGAGAGATTTTACAAAAAAGATAAACACAATAGTATTCGATTTACATTTGCAATAATGCCTTATTATATATAATATAATAATCACAGGTCTTCTACCATATTGGTTTTCATTAAACTTTATTTCTAGGTATAGCCAACATGAGATTCTATGTTTATGTCTACAAATATTGTAAAATCAAAGCGAATAATTTTTGTTTCGATGACGGGTTTTACGTGTACTTACGTTATGTGTTAACTGCATATAGGATATGCAGTTAACACATCTGTATGTTATATTCCACACCATATCTCCATGCATAATTTATTTTTCAATAAGTACTAAACTTAAAATGTCAGGCATTGATTGCACAAATTTTGCTTATCCGAACTAACAAATATTTGAAGTAGCCTTACATTTAATAAAAACTAATGACTATAAACACGTTTGGCAAGTGCAAACTACATTTTAGAATAAATTAATTCCATTTTTATAGTAAAATTTCACATATTCGTTCTTAAAATGTCTTCCAAAACACTTTTTTTACAAAAAAAATTGTGACACATGGAACACAAGGGCTAGGTGGTTAACTCAGTTTTCATGTTTTAAAGAAGTATGTGAAAAAAATTAAAAGGAGATATTGCATAAAAAAATTACTTCTAGCTTAAAATTTGTGTGACTACAATAATTGTGGTAACTCGCTTTTCCGGACATTTTGAATCATAAAAGTTTATTCTTGGAAAATAACCTTTCAGGCCAATATCTTTCAGTCTTCTATAGGTGCACTTGTTTTAACAAATTCACAAAATATACTTTTTATACTAAATCGTTAGTTAAATTTTAAACTATAATTGAAATATTTTCTCCTAAATGAAATTGTATCTTCCCGGCTCGAAACAGAGGAAAGATTACGGTTTTTTTGTTCATTTGCGATTGTTAGTCACCCATGATTTTTTTCTCAACTTTTGCGTGGCAAATTAAATCATTTTGTTTCTGCCAATCCTTCTTCGTCTGAGCATTCAGCGTCGTCTAACCTTTGCCAGGCTTTCGGAAACTTACTGCCAATCATGGGGTTGCTAGCCAATCCTCGGAGAGCCTTCTTTCGAAATAGTACCAGCACCATGAAGATCAAAATTCCTTGTAAAGAATTCAGGTAGTCGGTTATGGTCCTGCAAAAATAGCATTAAAAATTGCCTTATTTTTTCGGTGAACGTGTTTAATTAATTATGTCAATATTATACATAATAAAAATTAATAAAAAGTGGGTTATGTGCCTGAAATGAAACAACAATAAATATTACATTAAAACTGCCTGCAACAAAAGTCCACATACGCCCCATACATTTATTAATGTTAATACTCCTCCTTTTGCGGCATGGAGTTTACTCGTTTTTCAGTTACATCTCTCGAAATAAGTTACTATTCTTCAGCTAAAATTGTTTTTATATCCGTCTTATTGCGAATCGAACGGTTGGGCAGTCTCCTTTTCAATTCATCCCATAGATGTTCGATGGGGTTAAGGTCTGGGAATTGGGGTGGAGTCCCGAGTTGGTTTTTGCATGATACAGTAGCCACTCTTTTATAAGATTTGAAGTATGTTTCGGATCATTGTCCTGTTGAAACATATAATTTGCGGATAACCCCAGATCACTAACACTATTAAGGAAATTCGTTTTTAAAATATCAAGATACACAAACCGATCCATTGTTGTGTTTATAAAATGTAATTTTCCAACTCCACCTGCAGCCATACGTCCCCAGACCATGACAGACCCCCCTCCGTGCTTTACCGTTGGAATTAAGTTTAGCATTTCGAGCGCTTCATTTTGCTTTCGCCACACTTTTCCCCTTGAATCCTTTCCAAAAATATTTAATTTGCTCTCGTCAGTGAATATTACCCTCTGCCAAAATCCAGGATCGCTCTCGTGGATTCGCGAACTCCAATCTTTTGGTCTGATTAACAGCACTTATGAGAGACTTTTTCCTCGGAATTTTGGAGTGTAAACCTTCACTTCGGAGACACCGACGAATGGTTTCGGGATGTACAGTAATTGCCACCGTTTCTTGAAGCTAATTTGCTATTGATCGCGCAGTCAATCTAGGCTGCGCATTTACTGATTCAATGATGGTTCTCCTTACTCGATTTCTATAAGTCTTCCACTTCGTGGCTTACTTTTGAATGAGGCAGTGCTTTTAAAGTTTTTGATAATCGTTTGCACTGTAGCTTTCGACGATCCAACTGTTTCACCAATTTCTTTCATGGATACATTCTTTTTTCGTAATGTAATCACAAGTTTGCGTACAGCAATAGGCACTTCGCCTCTTTTTGCAGTCATATTCAGTCACGAATTCGAACCCAGCACTTTGGTTATCAATAACGTACTTTTCTAAGTTCGATACGTAAAATAACATGACAACAGCACTGTTATTTTGGGGGAATTACCTCATTTCACAGCGCCGTATGTAGACTTTTGTTGCAGGCAGATTTAATGTAATATTTACTTTTGTTGCGTCTCACGCAGATAATCCACTTTTTATTAATTTTTATTATGTATAATATTGAAATATAGTTAATTAAACACGTTCACTAGAAAAATAATGCAATTTTTAGTTTACTGTTTTTATTAGTCGACATTTGTTAGGCGTATGTAGACTTTTGTGGCTAAGTGTATCTTAATTCTGGAGCTAATAATCTTGCGTTATGTCAAATGCACAAATATAGTCGGATTCATATCTAATGGCACTTGCTCGGAAGACAGTTTTTCGGATTGGAGAAAGAGACAGTATAAACGCGAGAAACTTGTGCAGCATTTAGCATAGATAGCACTAAGTTTAGACCAAGTGCCATCAGATATGAATAGGACTCTATTTATAAATTCATAAACATTAAAAGTGGCATGTGTCTGGATATTTGTTATCGATATATGTATGTATGTATGTATGTATATATACAGACGTATTTGTGTTCAGATGCCTCAAACCTGTTATTAATATAAACGTTCGAATCTTTCAATTTTGTTAACATACAGAATTCCAGAATATATGATCTATCAAGAATATAGAGAGAAAATAAAAAATTGTAACATAATACCGTAAATTCAACCGATTATCTCGCAGGAATGACGTACCCAAATATTTATGAACGGATAGAATTCCTCGGCGTATATTTTTAAACTCATATTCATTATTTATTGTAAATTCCCGCAGTGGTACTTCGTTCTGATACGAATAGCAAGAACAGTTTTTAGTAGGCGATGGCAAGTATCGAGAGATACGAATATTTACGTACCACAAATAGTCCAGATACTCGTGCACATTCTCCAATGAGAATGATATCACTTCGAACATCCATGGCACGCCCATGATCAGGCATAATTTTAGCGTTAGCAAACATCTGTAACAATAGAGTTAAATTACATTAAAATCGCTGGTGTAAGAAAAGAGATAACTTACTTGTACTTTAAATTCTTTACTCTTGATGATTCTTCGGATGCCTCCATCCATAAATATACGCTCGACCAGATGAACAGAATTAAATTAATAGTTAGTAATACAGCAATTGGCCCGTAGAAATAACTCCATAACGGAAGAGGTGCTACAAAATCCAAAGAGTTATTAAATTACGAGTTGAATTTTTAACGTGAAAATTTACCGTTGAGGAAGCATACACCATCTCCGATTCCCGGTTTTATATGATCACCTTCGACGTTATGTGAAATAATTGTTGATAGGAGAAAAACGACAGGTGCTCCAAAACCATAAATTAGGTATAAGATATACCAAAAATTATCTGATTTGTCGAATAAGGTTGAGATACTAAAATCGATGATGAATAAATCTCTTTTCAAATTGTAAAGTATTCGGGTACTTACACTGTTTTCCTCCACATGTTTATAGCGACGACGTTCAGCCAAAAGAAGGCTACTAAAAAGGTGAAATATACTGCGAATGCCCAAAAGAGGCAAGAGCCTCGTTCGAACGAATTCTCCAATTGTATTACAGCTAGGGATATGAAGGCTAATGTTAAACCAATCATTGAGTTAAGGATACATTTTCCCTGAAACAACAATACAAAATGTAATAATAATAATGTTCTAAATTTTAGAAAAACAAAACGCAAGTTCAAATAAAGTGTTGAATATTAGTCAGAGAAAATTGATTACAAAAATGTCTGATTCCATGAGTTGTCTAGAGCCCGAAACTGATCAAGCATGTTTGAACATGTCTTGACGTGTTAAGACCTGTATTTCCCACCTGCAAAAATGCCAAGGAAATGTGTAAACCACCCGACCTCTTTTTGCTACATTTGCGGCGAATAGACATTTAAATATCAAAAACGGTCTTTCACACCTCTCCTTAAAAAGTGTTATGAGCAGTATTTCAAGTGTAAAGTAG
>JARFOC010000559.1:117591-133398 GCA_031763485.1 Osmoderma eremita
TTTAATTTTTCTTTTTTAAATACGATTATTTGTTAATAGTTCAAATATTCAGCAGTGTTTAAAACACAATACAAGACACTCATTTTGACTGTCCTTCAGGAACATGTTTTATTTGGTTACTATTGTCACGGAATGTAATAGTTCAAAATCACGTAACTCAATTTCTCTTAATTATGCGCTGTTCGTTCAAAGAGCTTCTCATATTTAGCATTCTTCATTTACAGGAACAAAATATAACTACAAGGAATCATTCATACCTCAAGTAGGGTTAAGGTCTGTCAGAGGTTGTGAGGTGGAGGGAATGCTAGATAATAACGGTAGAGTAATAGAAGACGGACCAGAACCAAGACCTATTTTGCCAGGAGACCAAAGAACATATCGCGTTTGGCTCGATAGCAATCAATATTTCGTCGATATGAATAATTCTGATGACGGAAAAGATGACGTATATTCAGGTATACATAAATCAATGATGAACCCAGATGTGTATGTTGCGGCATTCAATTCATATTTAAAATAAATCTCTGTTCCAACATGCAATTTGTTCACGGTTCGTGATGACTTGAACCAATCGGAATTGGGAATTGAAATAGGCTTTCTGATTGGTTCACGCGATCACCAACCGTCAGCAAACTGCGTGTTGGAACAGAGCTGATATAAATTCGCTAATTTGAGTTTTCAACGCAATGAACATCACAAATTAAATAATAATTACAACCAGAATAAGAAATAGAACTTGATAATATTTTCCTTAGGCTTTAATATTTTATTGCGTCGAAAACCAAAGGAAAATAATTTTAAAGCGGTACTAGAGACGATCAGAGAACTCATGAATACCGAATGCGTAGTGCCCGAGTGGCTACATGATATAATATTGGGATACGGCAACCCAAGTGCGGCCAACTACACCAATATGCCTAATCAAATAACCACCATGGATTTTAATGATACCTTCATCGATATGGACCATTTAAGGTCCTGTTTTCCCAATTATGAAGTTAAGGTAAGAACTGATGATCCGAAGAAACTAATTCGACCCTTTAGGTATATAAAGCTCAGTCAGTCAGCATGATTTAGCTTCTAATATGCATAATTTCAGATTAACGTTTGAAGATTTAGGAAGAACGAATGAGGAGGAAAAGAGAAACGTTATTATAGTTGAACCTCATATTATCCCAAAACGAGGACCTTACTTGTTTAATGAACCAAAGAAGTAAGATTCTATTTTGACCTATCTACAACATCTATACTTTATCAATATAATAATAAACCTAATATATTAATATAATAATTCTGTAGAAATACCATACCGTTTACACCAACCCAAGTTGAAGCTATAAAATCAGGTATGCAACCTGGTTTAACACTTGTAGTCGGTCCTCCAGGTACAGGCAAAACTGATGTGGCTGTCCAGATTATTGCAAATCTCTACCATAACTTCCCCAATCAAAGAACTTTGATAGTAACACATTCCAATCAAGCCCTCAATCAACTGTTTGAAAAAATTGTTGAATTAGATATAGACGAAAGGCACCTCTTACGTTTGGGTCATGGCGAAGAAGCTCTAGAAACCGAAAAAGACTTTAGCAGGTAAAGAATTGTTTTCAACTGTGTGTAATATAATTTCTTGGTTTTCACAACGAAAATGCTGCGCAATAGGTATGGCCGAGTGAACTATGTCCTTGCTAAACGATTAGATTTGTTGATGGAAGTACAAAAATTGCAAGAATCTTTGGAGGTAAATGGGGACGTTGCTTACACATGCGAAACAGCAGGACATTTTTATCTGTACCAAATATTATCACGGTGGGAGCAATTCGAAAGTATTGTCAGGCCCAAAAGTGGTAAAGTACGTATATCTAATTTCTTTTTTGCAGTAACATAATTTGAAATTATATCTCACTTAAAATTTTCAGACCATTCCTGTAGAAGTAATAGCAAAGGAGTTTCCGTTCACGAGATTTTTTGAAAACGCACCTCGACCTCTATTTAAACAAAAATCGTTTGAGGAAGACCTAGATATAGCCGACAGCTGTTTCCGATACGTAAAACATATCTTTGATGAACTTGAAGAGTTTAGAGCTTTTGAACTTCTCCGTTCAGGTCTAGATCGTTCCAAATATCTATTGGTGAAGGAGGCGAAAATAATCGCAATGACCTGCACCCACGCCGCCTTAAAGAGGAAAGAATTGGTTGAAATGGGTTAGTGGACATTTTATTTATTGACCTGGGATTTGATTTTATATTATCGCTTTTTATAGGATTCAAATACGATAACATATTAATGGAAGAGGCCGCGCAAATTCTAGAAATAGAAACCTTCATACCGCTTCTCTTGCAAAATCCGCAGGACGGTTACAACAGACTTAAGCGATGGATAATGATTGGTGATCATCATCAGTTGCCACCTGTCATAAAAAATATGGCATTTCAAAAGTATTCCAATATGGAGCAGAGTTTGTTTACTAGATTAGTCAGACTAGGCGTTCCAACTGTAGATCTAGATGGACAAGGACGTTCGCGACCAAGGTAAATTATTTTAAAAAATATACATTTACTTCTGCGCAATTACTAACCGTAAGTACATTCGTCGTTTTAGTATTTGCAACTTATACAGATGGCGATACAAGCAATTAGGCAACTTAAGCCACGTACTAAATTGGTCCGAGTATCAATTAGCTAATGCTGGATTTACCTACGATTTTCAACTGGTTGATGTACAGGACTTCAATAATGTTGGAGAATCCGAACCATCTCCTTATTTCTATCAGGTAAGTGTATGTGTACCTAACAATTCTGTAATTTAAGTATTTGTTCTTTTGACTTTCACTCAGAATTTAGCTGAAGCTGAATATTGTGTAGCCGTATTTATGTTTATGAGATTAATTGGTTATCCAGCGAACAAAATTTCTATCCTTACTACTTACAATGGTCAAAAACACCTTATCAGGGATGTAATTAACACGAGATGTGCAGATAACCCACTTATTGGCAGGCCACATAAGGTAAGTACTTGTACCGTTTTTAGCAAATTCTCGTCAATAATAAATAAAGTAACAAATAAACAATAATAATCGGTCGGTATATAAAAGTGTACTCTACAAATGAAGCAATTCCTTTTCGTCAATATTATACGTTTCTTAAAATTTTCATAGGTTACCACTGTCGATAAATACCAGGGTCAACAAAATGATTATATACTTCTGTCGTTAGTACGCACAAAAGCCGTGGGTCATTTAAGAGATGTTCGTCGTTTGGTGGTAGCTATGTCTCGTGCGAGACTTGGCTTATACGTTTTCGCTAGGGTTTCTTTATTCCAGAACTGTTTCGAATTGACTCCCGCATTTCAACAGGTACTTGCCTAATGTATATTTCACCGTACATACAAAAGAAATTGTCTTTGAAATATATTCTGTTGAAATTACTAGTTTTCATAATTACAATAGTTATTGTATTTGTAGTTAATGTCGAGACCGACTAAGCTCGCACTTGTCTTGAATGAAGCACACCCAACTAACCGCCATCAGAATGCTGTAAACGATATGGAAGTGCAAGATATGACTCAGATGGCAAATTTTGTCTATACTTACTATATGGAGAAAGTAAAAGTGATGAAAAATTATTACCAAGTAGGTACCTTTCTAATACTCATTGCAATGACTATTCCTAATTTCCACAAACTAGTTTTTTTTTTGGTGTTAAGTTAAAAAGGAAAGAACATTAAATTAAAATACTGTGATTCCAAAAATGCGATCCAGCGCACGGACACACATACCACCTTATTTAATAAAATACCTGAATGATAGTATATATCTAATATGTAAAGACTGTGGGGCAGAGCAATAAACACACTTCTCCCGCATCCAAGTAGTAATTAATTCGGGAATATGTGGATTTTCATTATTTAGTCGTATAACCGAATGAGCGCAAAAATAACTATAACTAAAAACATGCACTACTTTTCCTTTTCCTTTATTCCCTTTACCTATCCCTAGTATATGTATCTAGTATAGTGTATGTATCTTTTCACCAACCCCCGAACGCAAAAATTCTTAGAAGAACCACCCGAGCGTTCTTAAGTGTTCATATGTTCAGCAACGCCAGATATATCTGCTCTCTCACATCGGTAGTGCGCGATATGCTCCTTATACCTAGTTTGAATAGACCTCTTTGTCTATCCAATGGAGACCTTCTCACAATCTCCACATGTGATTTTGTAATTTACAAAAATTCATTTCCGGTTTGTCTTTAGGATTTCCCAAAAGATTACGAAGTGTGTTCGACGTTTTGTAACCGATTTTCTTATTCTCGTCTTTTACGAGCCGGCTAATTTTAAATTACTGTATTATTCTAAATGTATGTATGATCGAACAGACCGACTTACAGATAAACCCCTAGATGGGGTATGTCGTGGCCTAAGCAAGTGGCTGGGACATTTCGCAATGAGGTCGGAGACGCATTAGCGATGAAAGTGCGTTTAGCATTCGGAGAGACGCTGATGACGCCTGGTAAGCAGAAACTCGAGCCCATCTTTAATGCTTGTACCCCTTTCATTGCTTTTGCTAGCATGGTAATTCCAGCAATAAACCATGCGCCGATAATGGCATTTTTACGGTTGAATGACGATCTGTTGATGTGCTTATTTATGCAAACTTAAATGTCATACATTTTGTTTTGAATTATCGATATTATCTTATATGTACCGAACTTGTATTTACTGACTTTGAGGAGTTTCCCGCAATATCTATACTCTGTTTATTTAATCGTTCCCTTGGCTTTTATTTCGTCAAACGTACCTACTTCCACAACATCTGGTTCTTTTCCGTGCTTATAACCCTAAGTCCACTACTGATGAAAGCTCGGTGGCGCCTCTCTCTACCGTATTGATCGGCTGAAGTAGCCACCCCATTTCTCCGCAATGCTTGCCGTAAGCCAGCACTTTTGGACGACAATCTGACTTTGAACGACGAAATATTCTGTTTAGGAGCACAATCGGCGCGGTAGGTTTAATTGTGTTCCCGGCCTCATCACCGAGTTCGTTTATTTTGAAACAAGTAAGCCTAGCATTAAATCGCGAATTTAATTTTGTTAGCAAATTTTCCACCGTATACTTTGTGGTATCAAATACCACATTAATTAATATCGTCTACGTATCTCAGCCAAATTCTCGTAAAATAATCTCCATCCTTTTCCAATTCGGTTTCAAATTCACTCATAAACAGATAAACGGCGACAGCTGGTTTCCCATGGCCGTACCCTCTAACTGTTGGTAGAATTTCCCTCCGATTTGAAAATGGTTTTGTGACATGCATAACTTCGTTAATCTGATGTATTCCGAAATTTTAATATCCTCGACTTCATTGAATTTCAAGTATTTTCTTAAAAACTATATAGTTTCAGGGATCGATACACTCGGAAAGAGTTATTCACTTTATTAACAAATTCCAGCGAATTTTCTACTGTTACCTTTCTACCTTACGTGGGAGATTTTTGGATTCGTTGGCAAGGCATTTGGACAATGGAATTTGTCAATAAAGTGAATATCACTTTATTGACCATCAAGAGGAGATTCTTGTATCGTTTGAACGCTGGGGTGATCCTTCTCTGAATTTTTGCGTTGGGGAGTGTGTGAACAGATTGTGCATATATTAGGGATTAGTTATTTTTTGTGCTCATTCGGCTATTCGACTTGATAATGGGAATCCACGTATTCCCGAAACACGTGTCGTCCCGAATTAATTAATACTTTATGCGGGAGGAGTAATCCGAACAGCGTGTTTATACCTAATATATACCATCTTCCAAAACAATAATCTCATATATGCACAGAGTGTGTTAGAAAAATCAAATGGTTTTAGAACAACCCAGTACTCGGTGGTAGTTTTGCTTAAAAAATATTATAACCAGAATGTAGCTACATCACGCCATTTTATGCAGACATGATACATTATCGTGTTGTTAAGAAAACTTGGAGTTAGAATAAGTCTATCAATTCACTTTTCGATGCTAACGCATTTATAATGAATAACAATCACAACACACAAGCACGAAGCTGTGAGGACTTCACTTTTTCTAAAACATATTTTAACTTTACCATCACAGCCAGGTAACCCCTAAACTCCTGCTTTCCAAATTTCATACTTCTATCCTATTAGAACAGTGCATAACTGCGTGACGTCCCAAGATATTTCTGATTTCTAATTGGAAACTGTAACAAAATATTGCTCACATATATTGCAGGCACAAAATAAATGGAAAAAACCTGGAGATTGTCAAATTAAAGAACATGAAGGTCTTATTTCTCTACATCCAGGCGAAGATCGAGACACAGACAGTGAAGACGAGGACGCAGATAAAAAGCAGCAATTGCCTGTTCCAATTCAAGACGAACCAGTAGAAGAATCTGCGAACGCTGACGTGACCATTGACATTGACAATAATACAGAAACGATGGACGCCCAAACAATAGAACCAACAAGCGACAGTGCAGAAGATGCTCCCCAAAACTCAGAAAATTAATTGCAGTATTTTTTAATAAACGCTCCTTTTGGAAATGTTGCAAACTCTGTACAAATGACACCTTTCGATTAATAAAACTTTAAATAAAAAAATCTAGTTTCCAATGGTGACAAAATATTTGTGTTGCTGTCATTAAAAATTGCCATTTTTTGGGCTATTTCTAAAATTTCTTGTATACTCATTTTTAACAGTTCAGATGAAGGATTGATGTTGAAGAAATTATAGTGCTATGATGGTTTGAAGCGAGAGATCCCTTACAAATTTAAATGTTACAACAATCGGGGAGTTTTGACACTTTACTTATACATGGCTTCAGCGAGGTTAAGTCCACGTAATTCTGAAGTTAATGCTCTCGAGCAGAGAGGTTACCTTATCGGCAAGAAAATCGGGCAGGGTTCATACGCCACCGTCCATCTGGCGGATTACGTCGATGGCTCGAATAATAGTAAGAAGATGCGCTTGGCTTGCAAAATTTTTGATAAGGAAAAGGCACCAAGGGATTTCTTAGAGAAATTTTTTCCAAGGGAATTGGATATACTCACGAAAATTGAAAATCCGCACATCATTCAAGTGCACAGTATTTTGCAGAGGGGAGCCAGAGTTTTTATATTTATGAGGTAAACTACTTTTTGTACACATAACACGTCTTCCTTAATATTGTAAGGCTATGTAAAGTTCGGTTTGTATAGTTCTATTACCGAAATGTTAATTTATCGATCTGCATTAGTTTGACGTTTGTTTGTCAATTTGACAATTCGTTCGTTCCTGTAACATACACATTTACTTATACCGCTCAAATTTTCTATACTGATGACAACATTCACAATTATATTACCTTAAGTACAGTATAATCCGCTTATAAAAGACTCGGATATAATCGACAAAGTTTTTAGATCCCGATTTCAAACATATTTAAACGTGTATTTTAATTCCTCTTATACGAGAGATGCCATTTATATTTCTGGAATAGGCGTTCCAGGTGCTGCCACCTGACAATTGACGCCTGTATCGTAATTTTCGGCCTTTTTAACAATATACTTACTCAGAACATTTTGACGTGCAAGCGATATTTGTGTTACTTACAGTGGCTTAAAAAAACTATCTTGTTCAAAAAATTGAATTAACTCGTGAACATTTTCGTGTCGTTATTTTTTACGCGAATTATCTCAACAACAGTGCATCGATTACCTTAATTCGGCATTTGGCGATGAAGCATCATCAAAAACTAGTGTATACCGGTGGTACGCCGAATTCAATCCGTGCTTTAGAACGCGTCAATTTCTATTTTAAATGCTATCATAATTCTTCACAATTCATGGGCCAAAGTGTCAACAGATACAATTAGAAATTGCTTTCATCGCGCTGGTATAATAAAAGATGCAGATTCAGAAGTTTTCAACAATAATTTTGATCCAGATCTTCTATTAAGCCAATTATTAAAAATGGAGATGTTTCTACTTGAAAACATCCAGTTTAAAGATTATTTCAATGTCGACAACAGTGTTATAACTATAGAACATCCAACTAGTCAAGCGTTACTTGACGAAGATAGTAAAGATGATGAAACAGATATAGAAGTCATATCAACAAATGAGGCACTACAATGTGTAGGAAAACTTCAATTTTTTTTCAATGGCAGATAAGGACTTTCTAGATAATTTAAACAAAATGCATAGGTTTTTGTTGTACCAGTTTGTTCAAAACACTTCCGTTCAAACAAAAATTACAGATTTTCTGAAATAAATACTTCTCTATTGTACATACACACATATTGCAGAAATATTTTTCATTTATAGTATGTACATACATATATACGTTTATATATTATGTGTACGAGTTTCAATTACTAAACCTTTTAAAATATAAACGTTCATATAAAACTTTATTATTATTTCACTCCTATCTCCTTCTTCCTATATAATGGACGTTTATAGGAGTTGCCTTGGAGGCCATGATAAGCGGCTTATACTGTGTCTTTAAAATAAAACGTTTGTTCTAGTTTTACTTTGGTAAATGTTGTTATATTCTCCCTACTTCAGCTCCTTAATCCAACCTCTTGATAAATAATGGCATCGTTACAGATACGCGGATAATGGCGATCTTTTGGATTTCATTAAAAGAAACGGTGTGGTACCAGAACAGCAATCAAAACTGTGGTTCCGTCAAATGGCGAGCGGCCTCCAATACCTCCACAATAAAAATATCGCGCATAGAGATTTAAAATGCGAAAACATACTGCTCTCGCGGCGATTCAACGTCAAGCTAGCGGATTTCGGTTTCGCTCGGTTTTGCGTCGACGCGGAAGGACGCAGAGTACTGAGTCAAACGTACTGTGGATCAGCAGCGTATGCAGCACCAGAAGTTGTTAACGGAACACCGTATAATCCAAAACTCTCGGACGTGTGGTCATTAGGAATAATCTTGTTTATAATGCTAAATGCGTCCATGCCCTTCGACGACTCCAATCTGCGGAAATTGCTTAAGGATCAAATGACACGAAATTGGGTATTTCGATCGAGGGTATGAAATCTCCATCTTTCGATAAGTCGCCGTTGACAACAACATACTATTAGAGCTTGCTTTCTCCCATACAAATACTTACACATTATTTTTCCCTCTATTAATATACAAGAGAAAAACGTAGGGCGGTATTTATAGTCCTCATCAAGTTCCCGTTGGTGCGTATTGAGCATGCGTTATAAACGATGCGCATGCGCCATAAAGGATGCGGATGCTTAAGTATGTGTCAGCGCGTACTTGAGCATGAGCACCGTCTAGAGGACTATAAATACTAGCTTTAGGACCGATGTCGATACTTCTTCAAAATATCGTCATTGGTCTTGAATTTCCACTTGCATTAAATAATATTATTAAGTTAAATTTATATTCCCATTATAATAATCTAGGTAAGAGATACTATATCGTCCAGCGCCAAATCAATAGTAAGACACATTCTGGAACCCGACATAACACTACGATTAACATTGGATAGGGTCATAACACATGAATGGGTGAGGGCACGTAAAGAAAGAGCAAGCAGTCTTATTGGTCGCTTAGTACATTCTTCACATCCGGTGCCGTCCCAGCAACCTATACCGAGCGGAAGAGCGGTGGCGCCCTTCCACGAGGAAGAAAGAGACATTGTACCTGGAGATCACAAGAAACCGGAATCGAAGAAAAGTAACACGGCAATCAGCGTACCTGTCGAAGAAGTTTGACAAAATTTTAGTAAATAGGCCCAGAAAATTGGCACGGCGCCCCGGAACGCGGTTAATTCGTAAATCCGGGATGCCACCAAATTCCATTTAATTAAATGGCAAGATGTACACAATGTAACAGCGGGTGTTGGATAAATAAATTATAAAACAACGCTTATTTTAGCTTGCGTATTAAAATCGATTTTTTTAAGAGGATCTATTCGTTAATGTCATAGAATCATAGGTTAAAGCCGCGTACTGACTTGAATGTACATACGTTGAATCCAGGCGCACGTTCATGAATGCGTGTGTGTCGACTCGGGATTATTTTAATATTCATTTTTGTCTCATATGCGTGTCGATTCAGTTCGTTCCGGTCATTTGTTCGCGTTTATGATGGCAGAAGTTATTGCTGAAGCTGCTTATATGGTTATTCCAAATTTATTAAAATAAAAAAAAAGAAGAGGTTCTGGGTCCATGAAATATATAGAACTCGAAAACGTTATGGAGCCTCAAAACTTTTACATTTGCATTCTGAACAGTTTCAAAATTTTGTTAGAATGTCGTCAGAGGATTTTGAATATTTAATTAACAATATTGGACCAAACATTGAAAAGAACAAAACTAAGTTCAGAAATGCTGTTACGGTTCAAGAACTAGCAATAACCCTACGCTCTTTAACTACTGAAGCTGCTTCCTGTTTTTTGGAGAAATGTTTTGCATCCCACAAGACTGGATGTTGTTCGTATAAATCAATTAATTGTAAACAGTCTTCATTAGGCCACTCCATTTTATTGATAAAAATGAAATAATTCACTAAGAAGTAGATATGTTCCTCGCGCGAAACCTGCGCAAAAGTGGTCCTAACTGAGCACACATGCGCGATATAATCCCTTCGAAGCGGCGAAAAAACCAACAGCCGATGGCTCGGGCTATGCGCGTTTTTGGTGACTCACAAGACCATAAATATGCGTTGAATCGCTGCAAATGACACGTCCAGATTTGAATGTGCTTGGGCGTGTGGCTGAACTCAATGCATGTAGGTACATTCAAGTCAGTACGCGGCTTAAGAGTTGTGAAGGATGAAATTTTTTCCAGAGCAGTGAGAAACTTTGAGAAACATGCACAATTTATCGACACTATTGGCAAACCTGAAGGCTCAAATACATCACAAATCTTCCTGCAGGAAAACTTAATATAAATATATATGGGTAGGGATAAAAGTTTTACTGTGTATCTAACGCCACATTTACCAATATCATCTTTTAAATTTCACTTCTCCATGGACTAAAATTTCGAATTTTTCTAAGATGCACGCAGAAAAGTATCAGAAGTTGGTGACCAAGCTATAGATACAATTGCAAGATGTTTTCTTTCAGCGAATACTTCACAAAGAAATAGTCAGTCAAATTATATTACCTATATTATCCAAATACATACAACATACACTATCTTAAAAAACAATTATTATATAGCTGTTTGCGATACATTTATGTGTTGTGTTTCAATTGGTGTTTTGTCACTATTCTTTTCACTATCATTACTATTTTCACTATGGTTTACTTCTCTCTGCTCTTCTGACTTGTTCGAAAGATCTTCGTTTTCAGACTTAACATTAATTACAGTATCATGAGAACTACTTTCTAAACTTTCAACAGATGATTGCTTAATGTCTTCCACATCGGATTCCTCGTCACCACTTGAAGATACATCGTCAATTTCGTCATCAATCCTAATATTGGAAAGAAAAACATTTAATAACATTATGGGAAACAAATAGTAGGGACACAACGAATCTTTGTCAGTCAACATTTATGTATATAGGTTTCTATTGTGCATCAAATACTACAATTTCCAACATCCATAAAAATAAGGATGTGAACAGTGTACCAGACACAATTATTCAATCACGAATTGAGGTGACAAACTTTACATACTATTACCTCTATGTATTTGAACTGCTAACGCAACTAATGGAAGTTATTGTAATTATAAAGTGCCATAGTAACTTAGCCAAAGAGAATTGCCAATTAAATAAACCATTTTGAATATTACTGACTTATTAACTTAATGGAACTGGTTGCTTGTGAAAAAGTTAACAAAAGTACTAATATACGAATTAATAAATATATGTAATACTTACCACAATTTCCGTTTCTTTTTGGCCTCATTACTGTCAATTTTCTTTCTCTTAACACCAACAGTTGAATTTGCCTTTTTTAATCCCTGCACTACAGCATCCTCTACTACTTCCAATAATTGAGCACGCTCTTTATTGTATTCATTATCCTGAAATACATATTTCGGCTCTTCGCATAATTTTTCCAATTTCTTCTGTTTACGTTCTGCAGCTGCCCTTTCTCGCTCGGATTGTTCCGTTATCCACTTCTTTAACCTAAAACCAAATGTATTATTTTAGCCATAACCCAATTAAAATTAACACGCACCGTTTTTCTTCATTAATGTCCCTCAATCTCCTGCCACTGAGATCTCTGCAAGCTTCTCTGTTAGTGGTTTTTTCTATTTGTGCACCAATCGCTCTTAACATAGAACCAAATCCTCCTTTGCCACCACATATTCTCAATGCTATTTGAATATCTCCATGGTCAACATTAGATTCCAAATTAAGGATTTTGCCATTATGTATTAAATAGTAATCCTCAATGCTCAGACCCTAAAAATATACATAAGAATGCAAACGCCAATGTTGACATTTTAACCTTACCGTTGAGCATATATCTGCATTGATTTCACTTAAGTTGAATTTGTTTTTCGTTATTACAAGATGTTTATCGAAATAAATGTTTAACATTTTGGAAATGTGTTGTTATTTATTACTGTCACTGGTCACCCCCTAACCTGACACCTGTCACTAGCATGGATAAGTTAGGTCACTACCACATCCAGTACAGCCAACTTCATACCAACATGATACCAACGCAAATTTGTACTTGACGTGGCAAATTTCGGTATTTCAAAGATAAATTCTGTACAGCAACAGAAAGATGAAGACATAAATAACACAAGTCTTTTATTGGAAAAATTTGTACTTGACGTGGCAAATTTCACAGTTAAATTCTGCAGAGCAATTTAAAGACATAAATAAAACAACATTTTTATTGTAAAGAAAAAATATCATCTACATCTTGTATCTATGAAATCTATTAGAATCTCTTAATTGGCTGGTGACCACATAAATACATATTACATTGAAAAATTCAAATGTATGTAATTCGAATTTATACCGCTTACGGGCTGTGCTCTAAGAGCAAGTAATTATCCTTTTTAGGATACCTTCTCCACATACGCTGGACTAAATTTGAAATGGGAGCACGACTCAGCAGGACTACTCAAAGATAAATTTCGCATGAAAATGTAACTTATAAGAATAAACATGTAACATATTTTTGTATTTATTGCAATACTGTATCGGCAATTCATCTAACTACATTTTAGTTGCATAATATATGTGACAAACATTTATATAGATCTTGTAATTTTCTGAAAGGTTTATATAAGAAAAGAGGAAACGCAATATTTTTCAGTTCTCGTGCTACTTCTAAAGCAAAGAGAAATATAATGGCACATGCAATGATTTTCATTCTATAGGGATTATTGAACACATCTTTGCATTTGTCCTTTACAATGTCAAAGATTGTTTTTGAGGAAGAAGGCTCTAGTGGTTTTTCTTTTTCTGGTTTCTCCGGTGGTTTTTCTTCTTCTGGTTTCTCCGGTGGTTTTCCTTCTTCTGGTTTAGTATCTTCTTTATCCTTATTGTCTTCAGATTTTCCAGCTTCTTCAGGGTTAGTTGGTTCATCAGCAGTTTCAGGTTTTTCGCTCGTTTTTGGTGGTTCGGTTGGTTCCGGTTTATTCGTTTCGTTCTCATTAGTCTCTGCCATCGTTCAGTACTTTGTTTTACTTAAATGTTCGGAACACAAGGATTTTGGTAATGAGAAATGTCAAAGTACTTGTCTAAAATGTCACACGTACCTTGGATGATGTGATTTTTCGAAAAATTGGTGCCAATTTCCAGCAGCAGTAAAAAGCAAGAAACGAATTGAAAAATCTATTTAAAAAGTAGAGTCATTGAAGGTTATAGTAAGTATAAATAACAGATTAAAAGTCAAGGTGCTGGAGAAAATAGCAAAACAAAAAGTACCATTAGGACGCAAACAAACATGGTAAAATAAGGTTATGGATTATATATGTATATAGAAATTGTTTTGAAATAAATATAGCTTTTTAACGATAATTTGGTAATCTATTATTTTGGAGTGAAATATAATTCTCCAGCAACTAATCACATTCGAATATGAAACATAGGTATAGAGTAGACTACAAGTTGACAACAAATCAGTCGCTTCGAATTTTACGGAACGGAAAGATCACGTCACGTCTCGTAAATCTTATAGTATAGAATGATATCAAGTTTCGTCTCACCATCAGAACTTTCTTGCATTGTTGGTTGGCGTATTGGTTATTTCATACCATGTTTCTTAAATCATGCCCAGATTAAATAAAAGATGCGAACAGCAATCCAGCAAAAAAAAAGAGAATGGGGACGCATGGGTACAACAAGAAACCGTGAAGGAGAACAACATACTCTATTTAAAGCATTAGAGGATGATGAAATATGCTTCCACAAATACTTTAGAAAGTATCAATGCCAGTTTATGCATTTAAGTGGAATTGAAAATAAAATTCAAGGAGAACACCACTTTTCGGGAAGCAATAAGGTCCAAGTTGGTTACCACGGCATTTTTTACTTGGATGCCGAGACAGAGATATAAAAATGGCAGAATTGCTGGAAGGTATGCGAGTGATCGCTTATACGTATCGTACAAAAGCTTATGAAGAAAATGTAAAAAAAGAAGACGCAAATTTGCACCAATGAGAACTAGCCTCCAAGGTTGACACTACAAATTATCCTTCGCTACTTGGATAATGGTTGATGTTTTCGTAACCTAGAAAGTTTATATTGAGTGTCGATATCTTCAATATCCAAGTTCTTGCCCACAGTACTTGATGCGTCACTGAGGACATATATGTCTTCAATTGCCGTGCAATGGAAACAAGTTTCGATTGCATTAAATTCCATTAAATTGTGGAATTTTTTTTTCCGATTTGACATAGAGACACTGGATGGCAAACACAGTGAAATATTTGCACCACCCAACAGTGGCTCGTAATTTTAGATCATATACATTACATGGATGCAGCTATGTTTACCAAGTGTGTTTCCAACATATCATTGTCATTAAAAATGGCTACATTTCTGTCTACCATACGGTTATGTTATGTTCGCACCTGACCACGCGTGAGCCATGGCATGAGAAACGCGCAAAATTTGAATTAAATTTGACATACATAACAGATAATACTCTGATGTATAACCTATTTTTTTAATGTCAACACGTTTACGAGTTCAAATAAAGAATTTCCGGGACAAATTAATGTTGAAATTGTTAAATATAAACAATAACAAATTCGTTCAGCGGCGAGTTTCAAGCGGCTTGCATATTTTCACAAGAATAATGACAAATTTAAAAATATCTGTATTTAGCGTTACTGTGACAATAAAAATACAGGATGTTATTGAAATTCGTAGTTTGTATATATTTGTGCAGGGTGAGTGTTTTTAAGTTTTGTTAAGGGTAAACAAGAAGAAAGTCAAAATTACTGGCTTTTCACTTTATCATCTTTTGCCTAAAGACCTGTCATGTTAACTCAATTTTTAATTTTATATTCCGAATAAAAAATAATATTCGTAGTTCTGTTTTTCTGTTAATTTGTTTGTTACTGCTCATACATTTCTGTTTATATACACGGAGTTAAGTCATTATTGGAGATCAAGCAAAAAGAGTTAGGTTGGAAATGACACACTTCAGACTCCAAAGCCCAAGAAAGCAAGAATGACCAAATCAAAGATCAAGAGCATGTTGATTTATTTCTTTGATAGCCAGGGAATCGTTGACAAAGAGTTCGTGTCTCAAGGTCAGACGGTTAATCAAAATTTTTACCGAGAGGTTCTCGAAAGACTTCGAAAAAGGGTCATGCGTGTGAGACCAAACATCAAGAACGATTGGATCCT
>JARFOC010000559.1:135913-157167 GCA_031763485.1 Osmoderma eremita
AAAGTTCGTTAATTTTGCGCGCTCATTTGACGCATGCGCAGCGACGCAAGGTGTTCTTTGCTTTTTAGTGTCGTCTCATAGATAATATATAGAATGAGATTAAGGATACGCAATTTTCGGATCGCATAGGAGCCGCCATTTTGATGGGTGATCTGTCAAACGGACGGTTTTTAGATGGTCCTTAGTGAATTGCTGAGGTTATATTCGTTGTTTGAGTGTTTTATTTTTAAGATTATTCTGTTTATAAATATTTTGTATAGGTGTTTCTTGAAGTAAGTGTTTTAGTAAGTGATTCTTTATTATTTAAAAGTAAAAACAAACGTACAGTAACACATCCTCAGACGCATCAGACATTCTAGCTTTCTTCGGGGAGCTAGGACATACATCTTTCACTAGATGCAACGTAGACAAAGCATTATGTCGAAGATATCTCTTTCCACCTTTTATAGTAATGTAATCGATTTTAAAATGTTTCGAACATATCAACAAGGTAGATTTCCACTCGATGTTTTTTTTCCAAATATCCAAATATTTGTGAAATTGTTCACCTTTTGGAACTCTGAAAATTTCGAATATGGTAAGTTGAAGCTAGGCTGTATGTAGTTCTTACAGATGGAAACTGATGTTACTAGCAGGAGATAATAGTCTACGAATGTTTTTACATCCAGGCACACTATAAGTCATCGTATAACACAAACAGTGATTCGTATCTGCACACTCAAAAAAATTACACTACAAACCTTACTAAATGTTCACACTCGATCTGACAAATTTACATTTACAAACATTTACTTCAAAAAACACCTATACAAAATATTTATAAACAGAATAATCTTAAAAATAAAACACGATCGACAAACTCAAACAATAAACATAACCTCAACAATTCACTGAATCTAAAAACCGTCTGTTTGACAGATCACCCATCAAAATGGCGGCTCCTATAGAGTCCGAAGATTTGGGGATGCGTAAATGTCTAAACGCTTTCTAATAGTATTATACTTGTCTATGGGACACCTGCACATCTAAAGAAATGACGGAAATATTTTTAACTATGCACATTTAGCTATTAGAAGTAACTATTTTTGGAACATTTTCTTTTTCGAAATTTTTGTACGATGTGTCCAGAGCATATATTTGTTTGAATGCTATAAACTTAAACAACTTTGAAAGACCATTTCCAAATATACCTAAAATAAAACACTTAACCCGAAAGAGGAACCTTTTTAAATAAAAACTAGTAAGTTGTTAGTTCTCTAAAACAAAAATTAAAAATAAATACAAATATATATAAACACAAATTAATGTGTACAAATTTAATATATGTAAATATAAGTATTGTCGATATTGCAACCCAGTAAAAATGTTTCATGCCTAGCATCAAAAGCGCAAAAACGTGTGTGCATGAGACCTCATCGTTATCGACTCAATTACTATCACTCCCTAAATCTTTTTTTCCATTCCCATTATTATCAGCTCTAAGTTATTTAATATTTACTTTTACCAATGACGCAAGATAATAGTAATTTTATCTGAAGGTCTTGCTAACGTATAACTATCGCTAGCCATGAGGTGCCAATGTTTTCATAATTTAATATTGAAACGGTTTAACAATTTCGATTAAGTATAATAAGCATAAGCAAGTGTTGTCATAAGCAAGTATTAATGACTGTGATAAGTTTCTTTTTTCAAAAACAACTATGGGAAAGGGTTTTGGGTGAAATAAGCAAAAATAAAATGCTAAACTTTGTTTTATTTCAATGTAAATGCATGGATATGTACTACCTACACAACACGTGTCAGCTACACTTTAGACTATAGAATTTGATAAACAGACTTTATCTGCAAACATCAATATTTGTTATTTACACTGTTTCTTAATTCCTAATAATGCTAAGTAAATAGTAGAATGTGTAAATTGTCAAAATTAACAATAGAACAAGCAACAGCAGTAAAATTGTAATTGGGAGCATGTTATCTTTTTTATATATAGAAGGAACTAATAAATAAATCTTAACAGCTTAACAGAAAATAGAAAACAACAAATGAGAAAAGAAATAATGAAAATAGTTTCATTATTTCTTTTCTCGTTTGTTGCTTTCTATTTTCACAATAATTTCACAATAATCACCAGTACCTGTACCAGTGTACAGTGTTACAATAGCCTTGTTTAAACCTTAAAAAGAGAAAAATTTATGCGTTTATATGTCACAGATCTCTGCTCCAACTGTGTTTATTTGTACAAGAGTACTGTTCTCAGGACAAACTGGAACATGTTCTTTCTACTCCAAGTATAAAGCCGGAATAAAAGGAGTATTATGTTTTTTTTTGTTAAAATGATCAAAACAATTCAAACACGTTTGAATAACATAACCTCAAAAGCATTTGTCTGAAGTTAAGTCCACGTTAAGCACATAGGGCAGGTATTTTTCAATATTCGTTAGTGTGCGTTGGTTAGGTTAGTTCAGTTGTTTCTTTGTTCCAAAAAAATATTTCTACTCTAAGTTACTCTCTTTACTAGATTCAACCTTCAAATACTCCGAACTTTTAAAGCAAGACAAATAAACAAACCTAACAAAACAAGAAAGTTAGTAGGATGGCTATGTTGATTCGGGCGTAAAGAGATAAAGATTTAAGACAGCTGTCCAAATTCACCTTGTATCCCCACCACTACCATGCGTGACGTCACTTCCATGTAATTGTTTCAAGCCATCTATCTACTTGTTTAAACTGTTTATCTACTTATTTAAGCTGTCGATCTACATGTTTAAACTGTTTATTCACTTATTTACGCTGTCTATATACCTGTCTACGCTGTTTATCTACCTGTTTAAGCTGTTTATCTACCAGTTTAAGCGGACTATCTAACTGTTTAAGCTGTCTCTCTACCTATTTCAGCGATTTATCTGCACTGAAAAACTCATTTGGTTACAGAATAAAATTTAGGTTTAAATACGGGCAAACAAATATGGAATAATAAGCATGTAGTTGTTCTAACATTTGTTTAGTTGTTCCAACTATATATTTATTTCAAACAACATGATAATTGTTTGCTAGTAACTTAAAAATAAATTTATATTCGCCTAGGTTCTTATATAGGGTCAAATGGTGTTAATGGACATACTAGCGTTCGAAAAAGGTTGGAACATTGTAATAATAAATATTTGCCAGAAACGAGTCGATTCAGATATACATCAGTGCATTCTATATTTTAGGTCAATAAACTACATAACTATACCTCTAGCTAAAATTGCGTTCGTTATCAGCAAAATTAACGTAATGTTTTCGCAAATTAGTTTAAAAAAACAAATTATTTGCAAATTTCATAGCATCTGTTGCCTTGTTTTTAAAAGCAATTTATAAAATACTTATTTAAAATTCAATATTTTGGAGGAAGTTGCCAAGAACACGAGGCATATATGAATAATGTACTTTATTATTCATTGTCATTCTGAAAATCAGCGACATACTTTTAAGGGTGGTAGAGAAAATGAAGAACTTTTTTTGGTATTTTTTCTTCCAAAACTATGATTATTTGTTAGTTTGTCAATAAGAATGCACATATGTTAATAAGGTTGCATAACTCACTTATTACCTCACTTACTGTTGAAAGAAATTGTTTAGAAAGTTCAATGTTTCGTCTGTGTCCATCATTGTTATTCCAAATTTAAACAGATCATACTGTTCTGTTTTGTACTTTAGATAATATGTATCGTTACTTATCTCAAATAATACACAACGTACAAAAACAAAGACACATGAGTACTTAATTAATTGTAGAAGACTTTGCCCTAATTGTATAGTTTATCAAACGAACGTATACTTAAAAGTGTTGGGGATACAAACCATATTTGTGTTGGAACAGATCAGTAGAGATTGAGCGAGTTTGGATATAGTGCTGTGTGCGTATACAAGCAAGTTGTTTTGACAATTTATAATTTCAACAAATATGGATATTTACGTCGCTCTTCTGTTATTTGCATCGTTCATTCTGACTTGGATTTTTTTAATTAAAAATGATAAGAGAAGGGACATGATTAATAAATTTCCTGGGCCTAAAAGCTACCCGTTTGTGGGAACTACTTTGCCGTTCTTGTTCTTAGACAGACCAGGTAAATAGTGTGCACAGAGTAATTTAAAGTATGCTTTACACAGAATCAAGAATTGAAATTTAATAATGCAATTTTTTCTAACTATAATTTCTAAAACAGAAGCATTTGTTTACCTTCGAAGCCTGGGAAAGAAATTTCGTCCATTGTATAGAACATGGATAGGGGCTTCTCCTGTAGTCAACGTAACAGACCCACAATACGCAGAAGTAAGTAATTTAAGTAAAAGTAACGTTGGCCAGCTAATATAAAAAAAACTTTGCATTTATTTATTCATTTATGTGTTATTCTAAACTAATTCCAAACCTTTGGCTATATTCTAGCGCAGTTTCGAAATGGGAAGGCAACTTGTGCGCAAACTACGTGACGCTATAAACGTTAATCCATCCTAAAAATATTGACGAGCGCTGTACAAGTAACAGCTGATCGACGCAGTCGAAATTTGTAGCTATGATATTACATATGTCTATCGCAATCGTTAGATATAAAACGCGTTTCTTTGTCAGTGCCTCCCATTTTGAAACTACCTAATTTAAAAATTCATGTACTATGAACAGGGTACGGAAAATTAGGATCTCGAATCAAATATTTTAATTCATTCGCATTTTAATCGTTCGGAAATTTAATTAAATTCGCGAACGAATTAAATTTGAAACTTCCAAGCCATCCATTCCCAAACGAACGAATAATTTTTTTTATTCTTGACGCACTGCCTATCTTGCAACAACAATGTTACTTGATATTCTTATTTTAATATGTATAATGTACACCATCCATATTTTTTCTTTTGATATCTTATCTGCGGAATTAACATATTCCATTAACAAAAAGATTGCGAAATCGTTTGTCAAATCTTTTTTTTATTATTTATTTTTATGATGCCTACCAGTGTTATAAATAGTGGAGATTATTTTGTAAACAACTTTTTTATTATACGGCTTCATCTTATACAACATTTATAATAATACCTTGGAATACTCATACAGAAACAGCGCAAACACTTTTAACTGTTTAAAACTTAAAAGACGACAGAGATAATAATATTTTTGATTTTATTAAATAGCAAAGCAAATTCCTTCAAAATCAACAAATTTTATGCAGAATCGGCAATCGTGGTTTACAAGGTGGACATTTAACATTTTTGACAGGGATTATGTTAAAATCATACCAACACAGACAAACACAACTTCACATTCAGCAAATACCTAGTAATGTCAAATCTAGTGACATTTCGTCCGCGTAGGATTTCTTCAATTAGAGCGTTGCCAGTTGCATACATAAGAAAAGTTGTCAACGCACTTACTTGACATTTTGATGTTCTATTTAGTGTTGATAGTTTTCGTATTATTTAAACCATAACCTATGTATATAACTGTCAGACCATATGATATGCTTTTGACAACAATGTCGTGAAATGACGAAATTTCAAAAGTCGATTGTTCAATTGCGAGAATTGTAAATACTTATGCGTGTAACTGGATTGTTTAAAATTACAAAAAAAATCACCTAACTATATGCGGATGTATTTTATATTTCCAATTTTATAAGATGCCGTTGATAGTAATTTGATGATGTAAAACCGAGAAACACTGAGCTACGACCTGTTCAGTTAAATGAGGGGAACTAAAGTCTGATTACTACTTATCATATTGTGGAATACTGTATGATTTCTGAGGTAATAATACTAGTTTATCCGCAGCCGGTAATAGCCTTAATGTAAGAAACAAAAAAGTCAGGGTATATGTCAATGTTGTGTTGGGATGATTTTAACATTATCACTATCAAAAGTCTGCTGTTTCGCGCTAATGTATGTACACAAAGATATACGCATGTATACATATATATGATAGCAGTTGACTCCCTAAGAAATAACATCAAGAATTAACATATGTACATATGTCTATTATTCTATTAAATCCTGCTATAATTGCGCAACTAATAGAATAACATGTTTGTTTCTGTGTAATAATAAGATACCATTTATCCCACCATTATTGTATGTACGATGGACTACTGATAAGTACTTAGCCTGCCATATAAATTCTGGCAATATTTCAAGACAATATGTTATTTATTCAACATAAAGTTTTATGTTTATTAATTAGTAAAACAATGTTTGTCAATTTTCTAAGTACTGTTATTAATAATAATAATATTGTAGTTAAGTAATTTTTGCTAACATTTTATAGTTTAGCTAGATAAGTTTAAGTGTATATTACACTATTTTCTGTACACTATGTGTTACTATACTTATATGGAGTTTTCTATTGGACAATACAAATTATTATTATAAAGAAATTCCAATTCTAAACCCTTCTGAAGGTGCTAAATGGTCAACCAATTCATAACAGATGTCATCAATGTTTTGCTGTGCAATCAACCACTTGTGAGCAGGAGAGTTTTATTGTAAAAAAACACACCTTTGACAAGTTTTCTGCGGCATTTTCAGTAATAATTTAATAAGCCACACAGTATAATATGCTCCCGTGATACTTCCACACTGTGCCACATATACTATCAGAATTACCTCATCTTTGTCTCAGAAAACTAAAGCAAGTTCTTGCCACACGATTTTGGAAAATTTTGGGTCGTAGGAGAGTAGGTCGTGCTCTTTAGTCTCTCAATAATAGTGATGCATCCATGTTTTGTCTATAGTATCAAACCGAACCAAAAAGTTTGAATCTTTATAACGGCAGCGGTTTTCTTTCGACGGCCTTTTGATCAGCACTCAAACATTTCGGAATCCATTCGGCCGAAACCTTTCGCATACCCGAGTCGTGAGAAACGATGTACAGCACACATTCGCAGGAAATGTGGAATGCCTCTGCTATACGTTTGGGGCCAATACGTTTGAGGACCATCGATCTTTTAAAATCGCAGTATGGACCAGAATCAATGTTTTCCGGGGTGGACAGAGAAATTGGTTTTCCAAAGCATCTTTGACACCTGAACTTGCTCATTTAAATTGGGCAATCTAGTTTCTAAAAGTGGCACGTGAAGTACACAGTTATCTAAGATTACTATCATATCAGCAAAAATTTCTTTGTCCGATAGCTCTTTCAAAAATAAATTATTAATAACTGACCAACTCGATTACTATAAACCTAGCTTTTCCTCAAACATGCCGTTTAAAAAGGGCTTCATAAAAGTTTTGAATCTCAAACTTTCGCAACTTATTGACAAAACATCAGAGTTGTAATCAAAGCAATTTTGTCTACTAGAAAATTTCCAGGCCAACTATATATCAATATTCCCTCGTAAGGTGGTTGTAGCAGCAGTATAAATGTGGTAGAAGATATTTATGTCTGCGCGAGGCGTTTTAATATGACCAAAGAAAATAAAAGAAATATTGATTATTCTAGGACTTTGACATAATAAAATTATTTATAGCCTAATATTTAGATATGCATTTTGCAATTGCTACCAAATTATTCACTTTATAATCTGCAAACTGTGACTAACAAGAATCATTACATATTTACAGCTGATTCTTAGCAATACTACACACATATCGAAAGGACTAGTTTACACTTTCCTCTTGCCGTGGTTAGGTGATGGTTTATTAACTAGTAAAGGTAGTTATTTTCACAGAAATTCAATTTAGATATTACCTAAAAACATACCTATGTTCTTACAGGGGCAAAATGGCACCGTCACAGAAAACTTTTAACTCCCGCTTTTCATTTCAAAATTTTGGAAACATTTATGTGTACTTTCGTCGAGAGAAGCCAATTATTAGTGCAAAATCTCTCCGACAAAGCTGATGGAAAAAATGCTTTTAATATCTTTCCATATATTACCCATTGCACTTTAGACATTATAACAGGTAAAAGCCTTTACTCTACCTTTTCGAGAAACATTTATTACTAATGTAGGTATTTTCAGAGACCGCAATGGGCATTCAAGTAAACGCTATGGGCAAAGAAAGTAACAGTTATGTACAAGCTATTTATGGAATAAGCAGAGAGATTACAAATAGATTTACTAGAACTGCTTGGCTCAAAAATGATTTCATTTATTACAAGACTGAGCCAGGGAAGCGATTCCAAAAATATTTGTCAACTCTCCATCAAACTACCAACAGTGTTATAGCGGAAAGAAAAATTATGCGTCAAAATGAATCTACGATAACAGGAAATACAAGTGAAGACGAGTTTGGTAGAAAGAAACGCCAAGCTTTCCTTGATCTATTAATTGATGTGTCTAAAGGTGGGACTGTATTGACCAATGAGCAAATAAGAGAAGAAGTCGATACGTTTATGTTTGAAGTATGTCAACACGTGAAATGTTCCAATATACCGGGTGTTTACTAAACATAGGGCAAAAATTCAAGGGGTAATCATTTTGCATTTCCAGAAGATCACTTTGTTTCGAAAATACAGTGTGATAAAGATTTTTCAGTGAAGTTCTGTATCATAAATAACTATACGATGACTGACATGCATTTAATGATCGACTTGCCAACGGGAATTTGTAACTGGCTAAGCGGTTGTACATCGAATGATTTTCAAACCGGCATGTTCCTGAAGGAAAAACGTTCATTAACCTCTTAGGGAAACACACACATTTAAATGTAATGGAGGATCGGGAAGGCCAATTACTGCAAGAACGGTACAATTTGAAGCAAATGTGCTGAGCATAGTAGAGGAAGATCCAGATAGTTCTACTAGAAAAATTCAAAAGCTTCGAACTTAAGTCATGGAAGTGTGGGAATTTTTGAAGCTGCAGTTGTTTCACCCACCACAACGTTCAGACACTAGTTCCTGCTAATTTTCCTCCGCATTTCATCGATGGCTTCTATCGATGGTTCAAATCCTCCAACTACTGGCGTTGATTCTTTTTAGCAATGGAACAAATTTCTCAAGAAATGTAAAGTGCAATAAATAATTTTCAGTAATCATCTGTGGGCCAAAGAAAAGCCACATGACGTACGTGAAGACCATTTTCAACATCAGGTTTCATTGAACGTTTGGATTGTATTGATGGGTGACTGCTTAATTGGATTAGTTTCTCAACCAGGAAGAGTCACCGGTGAGATATATCGAAATGTTTGCCTTTCTAAAGGATATTACACTGGCAACGACAAATGTAAAGTGCTTTATGCACAATTGCTCGTAAGTTTTTAAATACGATATATCAGGATCCCTGAATTGGACAAGATGGACCTCACTTATGGCGTGCTCGATATCCAGATTTAAATCCATTGGATTTTCTTATGTAAGGCCATCTCAAAACTTTATACTACTCCAGTGGAAATGTAGAAGATTTGAGAAATTGGATAGTTGATGCATGTAATGCAATAAGAAACAACCCTGTTGTTTTTGAAAGAGTTCAGCAATGACGAGAAGAATGGAATCATGCATCTTAGCTGGTCGTAGTTATTTTCAGCAGTTCTTATAGATCAAGAAGCCTTACATATCATGTAATAAAAGATGGTTTTTGTCGAAAAACCTTTATTATCCTATAGCTTCGGCCTTTCAACGGACATTCTTAAAATAACTAAAATAATGAGCCCTTGTATTTTTGCAGTATATTAAGTAAACACCCTATATTGACGGAAACGCATTTATGTGTTTAATTTTAGGGTCATGACACAACAACTGCTTCTATATCTTGGACATTATTCTTATTAGGTTTACATCATGATATTCAAGTATAAGAGGTATTCTATTTATCTAACTATTATTCCGTTAATGTTCGTAAAATTGTAGGAGAAAGTATATAACGAAGTGTGCAATATCTTACGAGATGACAAACCTTTGGAATTCACAGCTTTAAACGATATGAAATACTTGGAAATGGTTCTTAAAGAATCCTTGAGATTATATCCAAGCGTTGCAGGTATTAGCAGAGAGGCTGCTGAAGATATTGTAATAGGTATTGACATATTGGTATATTTCCAAAAATAAAAAGAAGGAGAGATTCGTAAAGTTTTAAAAATGAAAATTATAGCTTTATTCGTCTTTTGACGATTTGTCTTTTAGATAACAACACTATTCCCAAAGGAGCGACTATTGCCATTCGCATTTTTGACATTCATAGGAACGAGAAATATTTTCCTGATCCGGAAAAGTTTGATCCCGACAGATTTTTGCCGGAACGTGCCAAGGATCGCCATCCGTATGCTTTTATTCCGTTTAGCGCTGGCCCACGAAATTGTATAGGTACAGACTATTGCATATTGTTTTCTCAGTTTCCTTAATCATACAAGACTACTACATCTTTTCAATTATAGGTCAAAAATTTGCATTAATGGAGGAAAAGGTAGTGGTGTCTTATATTCTCAAGAATTATAAGATCCATTCTACGCAAAACATAGATAATGTGCTTCCCGTAAGTGAATTAATTCTGAGACCGCACAACGGATTGTACGTTACTCTAGAGAAAAGAAAATAAATATATACATATACGACACGTATATACATACCTATCTAACGTTAGAAATTTGAAAATGCTAGGACTAGATAGGAAATATTAACTTAAAAAAGAAGAGTGGAAGAAGAAAGTGAAGATAAGTGAAAGAACATAGAAATACATAATTAATTTGTTAAAATATAGAAATATATGTGAATATTCTAGATTTTAAATTCTTTCTCAGATAGGTAGATATTCACTGAAAATGTTTAGTCAATCAATACATTTTGAACTTAGTTAAATGACTTTTATTTTCTATTCAATTATTCTACTGAAAGCTTGCGACACGACGATATAACTATATAAAACTCTCACAGAAATTGAACTTGCATGTATTTTTATAAACAGGTAATAGGCGCAACATTTCCTTCTTCAATCAAATTATCCTAATACTTTATTAGTTACAATAATTTAACCACTTTGTGTTATCCGATTTGACCTTGCCATGTAGTACTCTACATTATCAACAGTGACCGTATGAGATATAGAGGTTAAAATAAAAGCTATTACGAAAGTGTTTAGTTTATATGTTTATAATAAACCCAAATATTACAAACCTACCTTCTTGTTTTTCAAATATTTCCATTCCTCTCATGATTTTCTTAACGCTACCAATATCAGTGGGAAAAGTTTTTCAAATGTCAATATAACAAAAATTATTTTTGATTTGCTGTGCTACAAGGGAAACTAATTGTATGTAGCCTCATATTCACTAAAATCGAAAAAATAGATCTAACCAAGCAGGTAATACACTTGAATTTTAAACGAAAAATATTGTTTTGTTGTGAGTTTATATGGTATGAGTTAACATTTACAAATAAAATTTTAATATAGAAATTATAAAGTCCCTAAAATACGTTATACGTCACGTACAAACATTCTAAAATAATGCTTAAAAGAATACATCCCATATACTGCAGAAACAGTGTGGCCAGATTTTTTTGAATCAACTCGCCAACTTTCCAAAAAAGTGTGCCCCAAAATCGCTCAATCTTCAATGGATAATTCTATGGTCTTTATTACTCATAATTATTTTAACAGTATACATTTATTTCAAACGTCTTATTAAGGTCTTGCGTCTTGTTAACGTCTTTTGCCGATAATGGCATTTTTACGGTTATTTGTTTTTGGTACTTTTGATTTTTCTTGTCTTATTAAGGATAATCTACATATTTCTTCAGAAATGTAACTTAATTTTTTAAAGTACTTTTTAAAATTTAAATTTTTCCCAATCTGAAAATTTTGCTCGGTAAACGTGGGAAATTTTAAACGTCGTTAAGTGGTTCCATCAAAATTATATACTGCAGGATATTACCATAAACAAAACTGATTTATAATACATAGTATTTTTATGAATATTCACAAACACTAAAAAGATAGCTGATATAAGATTGTATAAAATATTAGAATGATAGACAATAGAACCGTAACGTTTCAAACTTCAAAAAGAATTTTAATGAAAACCAACCAATCACATCACATAGCAGGTAGTGAAGAAATAGGTAATGTCGATAATAAAGCATTCTTGCTATCTGAATTTAAGGCATTCATTTTATGTTAGGAATATTTGAAGATAATTTGTCAGAAATGAAATAGATGGCAGCAGAGACTAAAATTTTGAGTATTTAAATATTAAATCAGAAAGTCGCCCAATACGCGACTTGCGAAACTAGCCGCAACTTTTTCAAATAAATCGCCCAATATGGCCACACTGCCATTAGAAACACATTTTGAATTAGCCCCTAGAAGTATAGGCTGATCCACATACACGAAACGTGGTTAAATAAGTATTTATGATAATATAAGTTATTTTAGATTTCTTTAATTCACATATAGAATGCTACCTTATTTTAAGTTTGTGTAAGTTCCAGAAACCAACTGGAAGTGACTAAACTGCCGATGCAGGAGCTTTAGAAATACACAATTACATTAAATATTTTATAAATATTCTCACATTTTAAATTTGAATGAGAACACAGAGAAATCTTCTCCTATTTTCATATTCCTTACTTTTTTTGAAATGGTGTCTAAAACTGCATATTCAAATGGAGTAAATTTTCTTGTTGGGTCTCCATAATGCAACCTACCCATACTTCAATAAACTTTTAATTAACTACAAATTAAACTCGATTAATAGGTTGACTACATTGTTAACCACAACTGGTGTAAATGAGGTTTCATTCTTTTCTAAATATCACTGTTGTTTAGTAGGCTAGGTAATCTTTTATTAATATTCATCTATTGAGTAATTATTATAGGTTCAGAGTTATAAGAAAATATGTATCTAAACATATTGTAAATTATCCTTTTAATAAAATTAATCAGTTTTTCTTGCTTTCTAGTTTTCATTAAAAGTTAAAATTTGTAGAACAAATAAATCTCCAACAAACAAAATAAATAAGAAGTTAAATATATGTAAAGTTTTATTTGTGTAAATTATTTATGATAGTTTTAACACTTAAGCTCGTCTATTGAATGCATTGGTTGTTGGCTGGGTCAACTGCAATCCAGTGATGTTATTAAACTCCAACATCTTCAACATTTCCTTGGTTTCTGGATCCACTTCAATAATATCGTGCTCGAGTGCAGAGACTTCTGGTACGTAGTTATCACGTCTTTCACGCTCTTCTTCTTGCAATTTGATAGAAATGCCTCTAACTTGTGAATGGCGCAGACGCTTCATTAAATGTGTAACAAAACCAGCAATTTTATTCCTCAACGGTTTTGTAGGTATTACTGCAATTTCCTCACATATTCTCTTATTCGTGTGGAAATCAAGTGTCAACCTGGTGTAATACTTCTCAATGATTACTTTGGATGCTTTTTTAACAGTTTTCGTACGCACGCGACCCATCTCTACAAATAATACTTAGGTATTTATCCATCGGGAATTATTAGTTGTATAATAAATATACAAAACCCTTTAAAACTTACCTGTTCTTAATATTTAGATTTACGAAGAAAACGTGGTCACCACAGTTTACAAGCAAAAGAAGGCAGCCACACAGGGCAGCCACCATTTTCACGTCGGCGCAACTGTGATCGAAAACATCTCAAAATAAAATTCCCTATGTTTTAAATTTACTGACTACTTTCGCATTTATATTTACCCTACATATTGAAATATTTACTGCTTACAAATCCTTACGACCACATTCCCAAAAAATAATTACAGTAAATATTCCCATATTAAATTCAGTTCTACAGATTTCAATAGCAGTTTTTTTAAGAAATCCATTGCATATGCGTCTCAGTATTTTAGCGTCCATTTAATTGTTACGGCCTTTTCTACAATAGTATAATTGAAATAATTTAAGATTTGCAGAATTTATACGGAACGGTAGCGTAAATTAATAGATAACCCTATTATATATTATATTTACCATTGTGGTTGTGGTACTTCCCAAGTATGGCGGTGATGTCAATTTGACATTAGCTGTGTGATTTGTTATAATTTATTAAATTGAAATAAACCTTAATTAGTAGATATTTTTAAATGACGTCAGGAAAGGACACTATGGGGTAAAGCAACTGCTTAGTTTTAAAAATAAAAAGTTTTATTCAATTATAAATATTAAATAGCTTCCTAGAAAATAACAATAATCATGATTTTAAAATTGTTTATCGTTAAAATGCCTTTTCTAGAAGCTTATCTAAGATAGAATGCTAAAAACCTGTTTGCACAAACAACCTTCTTATCTCTTACCACTCCCATTTTCAATGATACATGTTTGTTTATATACAGATTAAAATTCTTGATAAATATTTGTGTAGTTGTTCTAAATATAGCAGTCAGGCTAAACATTTTATAATGGAAGCCAATGTATTCTTTTGTAGTGAACAGCCTATTTTCACTTGCAAAGCACATGTATTTCACATTGATCCAAAAACCAAAAGGTCATGGATGCCAGCTTCCAGTACAGCCGTGAATGTGTCTTTCTTCTACGATTCTACCCGAAGTCTTTATCGAATTATAAGTGTAGAAGGTTCAAAGGCTGTCATAAATAGTACTGTTACACCAAATATGACGTTTACAAAAACTTCACAGAAATTTGGCCAATGGTCTGATGTCCGAGCAAATACTGTTTATGGCTTGGGATTTTCATCAGAAGCAGAACTCCAACTGGTATATACCTGCACCTAGAGACTTTGTGCATTTAAACTGATATGTTTCAATTATTTATTAGTTCATCAATAAGTTCAATGAGGTTAAGGAAGCTACAAGAAGTGCTATTTCAAAAGTGACTACAAATGGGGGATCTGCAGTTACACCTGTGACTAGTGCAAATGCGAGCCCTATCACAGCTAGGGCAGCAACAGCTTCAAATGAATCGCCTGATAATCTCTTAGAACCTCCAGGTAAAATTTTTATTTTCCAATTTATTTACTTATAAATGGTTACTAAACCAATTCATTGAAAATATTTTCCTTGAGTTAAATATTTCATTAATGAAATCTGGTCCTTCGCAGTTTGTAAAGACTTTACTTTGTGTTCTAGGCAGTGCGGCAATGCCTTTAACTCCAAACTCAATTAAAACCGACGATGAGGGGCCGCATTTAAGAAGTCATTCCGTATCAACATTACAAAGTAATGAAAGTCCTAGTCATCAAGCTAAGGGAGATAAAAGCCCATATTCACTTACCAGCTCAACAAATGCCAACCCTATAGATATGCAGCTTAAATACGAGAACGATCGACTGAAACTGGCTCTTGCACAAAGGTAAGTGACTTAAAGTGTATGTTAATATACCTCAATGATGAACTGGGCTCACATCAATTTGACCTTTAGGGCATATGAAAAGCATTTATTTTTTATTTATAAACACATTTTGGTTTTGGCCACTTCTCTTGTACCCATAGCTATTAGCAAAGATAGCAAGGACTGTGGGGCAGCACAATAAACACACTGTTCGGATTACCGAATTAATTAACACTTGTGCGGGAGGAGTAATCCGAACAGTGTGTTTATTCCATAGCTATTAGTTTGGAATTTATATTAAGGTTTATTTATCTGCAGATAAGTCATTTGATTTGCGATTACATAGTAAAAATAATTTCTACTAAAACTAGAAAAATATATTTGAGTGCTGTTGCAAATAAAAATATCACATAATTATTTTCCCCTTATGAGTTATATTGAATCCTAAAAATGTCCACCATATCCACCAGCGTCCCCATATCCCCCACCATTTCCACCAGCGTCCCCATATCCCCCACCATTTCCACCGGCTCCTCCACCATGTGTAGGCGTACCCACTTTGTGGACTACCGCATTAAATCCATTATGACTATCGGCCTGATATTCTACAATACGCGTAGTTCCGTCGGCCTCTTTTAATGTGTAGCTTCCCTTCACTTGATCGCCATCACGCTCTTCGTTGTGCTGCTTCTCATCTCCAGTATGTGGGTCATTTACAGCATAATTAAAGTTATATTTTGGATACGCCTGGAAAATAAGAAAATAGATTATACCGGATGTCCCAAGGTCTATTAGAAGCACCGTGCGAGCAACAAATCCCGATAACCACGTGACCCGTCAATTTAGTAATTTTTTGTTTTAAGGTTCATTTAGTTGGTTTGCAGTATGGGTTGGCAATAATAATGCTATCAGCGTGCATATCCAGGTTAGTAACACAAGCAGTGTGTTATATTATAACTGTTATAATTTAAGTTGGCGACATTCTCAGTCACGTGGTTCTCGGGATTTGTTGCTCTCTCTCTGTATATGGAGAACTAACCATCAGAATTAATTCAAATTTGGCATGTGCAAGTTGTTCAAGGTGAACTACCTTTCTAAAATATTTTCATGCATGCAATGTTGTCACTTCTACCTTAACCAGGTAACTTTTTTTTAATGAAACATCCTGTACTTCTTTTCATGGTTGGATTCCTTATTCAATTATTTACAACTTTTTCATTAACTTTCCTATGCCTCAAAGCGTTTTCGAGATAGAAATTAATTTATTTTTTTCTTTGAAAATTCCACCCTTTCAAAGTTATAGATATCTTTGCTATTTAAAATAATTAATAGTGCAATTTTTGAACATAGTTTAAGGAAGCCTGGGACTAACTTGCCGTGTTATTTTAATTAAGTTTTATTACAGGGGGCGCGTTTCACAATTTACCTTTAAATTGTATGTAAGAAAACTTCCTTTAAATACTTCTTATGGCACCCCTTCTATAGTAATCATACTTTGCAAAGCCAATTAAATTTCCTATTGAAACATATATGGGATTCCTATACCTATATCGTTGCAGCTTTAAGCTATAAGCATTTATTTAAAAATAGTCCCTTTCTCATATATTTATTATCTGATAATATGGAAGTTCGAAAGTGACACATTTTCACTGCATGTTCCTATACATGATTCACTTTAAGAAAATACCCTTGGGCAAGATAAGCTTATATTTTGGACGTTTGCTATTGGCTAATACTTAAGACAAAATTACACACGGCGAAAAAAGTTGTCTATGCATACGAAATTTATATTAGATAAAATGAGACATCAGCTATCAAGGGTCCCACATACTATAAACGAATTGACCTTCTAATGAGAAATTCGAATTGAAGTTAATAACTTCACTTATACATCTATTTTTGGAACGAATATAAATACCATAAACAATGCTAATTGCATTTGCTTGGAACAGGAAAACATCCGGGTGCTTGGAGGTATTCTCGACCAGTTCGTCTATTTAATAGGCTTTAATTTTATGCAGTTATAGTAATAGTGCAATGCAATGAAAACTCGCGTTCTGCACACATATGCACGTCTGTGTGGATAACTTGAAATTTCTCTTTCTTAGAATCTCTGTTAGGAAAAAGAATTGAAATTTATTTCTTCGTTATATCATAGCCGCATTCAAAGAACTGGATTTAAAACCTGGATTGTACGAAATGCTAAAAATGGATAACAAGATCTCTAATACAATTCCGACTATTTTGAGTTTTCTATTGTATAATATGTATTGTTGCTACCGGTATTTCTTGTAATGCTCCAATGAATAATTATAATAACTATACGGAAACTCCATCTATTTCAGTTTGAAAACTATTAGTTACAAAAAGTTGGCATTAAGTTTTATTCATATAAAATATCCCAAGCAGCAAAATTCAAATTTGCCGCAATTATTTTTAGGAACTTCAACTTAAAGATAGTGAAATACCCATTGATGTAATACAAAATTGTCGGTAATTTCATGCTTTAATGTTGAAGTTACTAAAAATTATTGCGGCAAATTTGAATTTTGCTGCTTGGGATACGCGATATCTAAGTGCCATCTATACGCGCGTAAAACAACACGGCGACAGACACGCGACGCTTCGCACGCTGGAATGTACATGTTGACAAATAGTTCGTGACACAGTAGCAGAAAAGGATATGCCTGTCATCTTTCTCTAACTGCAATAGATTATCCGCCTGTGTGCGTAAAGTGACTCATCGGTGTCACGAGATATTTGAGAGGCTGTATATCACTGTTTCCAATGAAGTTATCTACACGAGGGTTAAAAAGCGTTAAAATATACGGGTTGACAAATATCTCGTGGCAGTTGCGCAATACCAAAAAAGCCGGTACAATAACAGAAGAAAGAAAAAGATACTAAAGGAAAATAAAATATTACTAGGGATACTGTTTTATGAAGAATATGCCAAACTAATCAAACTACTCGTTGCATTTTCACAGAAAACAATTAAAATAACAGGCTTAAGTTACCATTTATTATTTATTAATCATTCTCCGGAAAATAGCGTCTATGTCCTCCATTTTCGAAATGGTTTAATAATATTTTTTATCTACGACTATTAATTCATTAATTCATTAAATACGTAACTATAGATACATAAACCTGCTTATAGAACACTAGTGTTTTATGAATTATAAAACACTGACCTGTCATTCGATATGTCATTTTTAGTGAGTTGTGAAATGTTGGTTGCCTAAATAAGAATAATCGGAATAGTAACTTCGTTTTATTTTTATATTTTTATGATAGTCGTAGATAAAACGTCGTATTTAATTCGCGTATAATGCCTCTAATACACTGGGATGATTATAAACACTCGTTTCACTCGTGTTTATAACTTTTCATCCTCGTGTATTATGATAGGCATTATACGCTCATCAAATAATATGCTATTGCAGCAGGGAGGAAAGTTGTACTTTTGCTCCCTATGGTGGAAAGCAAGTGACAGATTATCATTGTCTATAATATCATTCGAGATATTGTATACAAATGTTTATAATAAATATTTATGATATTAAATTTCAATTAAATTACCTTTATTTACTATTTTTGAACACTTTTTGAAAAACGACGCTAACTTGACAGTTTTGAAAAAATATTTGACAGATTAAACCTACTATCTATCATGTCTTTATTATTTTTCGATATTTAATTAGTTAAAATTGGACTGCCTTGGAAAAAAATCGCATTCAAACCACGTGAGGACGGTGCTAATGCAGACCATGGACACAGCAATTATATTTGCCCGCCGCCTGCAACAGGGCATTTTCCTCCCTTGGCTTGAAATATACTATTACTAAACCATAGAAGGATTTTTATCCTTTATTCGTATTTAAATAACGTTACAGCCTACGATATATGATAATATTAGTATTTTACTTTATACAAGGCATAACGACAATGTGAATTGTATTGATTAACTTTATAGACTCACGTTATAATCTTTTCCACCGTCATCACCACCTCCATATCTGCCATAATCTCCAACACCACCCCCACTATATCCACCTTCTACTCCACCATAACTTCCTCCATAATCGCCTCCTCCTAACAAGCCTGCGTTAACATATACGAAGAATACCGCCAAAGGGATTGCAATCTATAATAAAAATTTGACGAAATCGTTTTGCACTAATGGTGTCGTTTATGTTAAAATTCGTGTAAAACTGATTTATAAAGGCATGTAAACTCACTTGAAGGAAGCGGGTCATAATGATGATTATATGTTGTTTTTTTTCTAATTTAAAGTGAACTCTGGATGCGACGGAGATAAAACTGATAGTTCCCGTATCCATTAGATCTCTTTTATATATAACATACCACCCACCCGTCTTAGCAGCCGTTGCGATGATCTATACCCCCATAACTTATAGTCGGTATCTTCATTAATAAACTTTCTCCCAGTGTTCATATACGTTTCTATGTATATATGTATGTCTATGTAGGTTCAATGGCGTTCAAGTTAGCTATTGTGTTTCGCATTTTGCACTGGTTTTTAATTGCGAGAAATAAATATCTAACCTGTCACACCGAAAAACAGATATTTTATCATGTCTGTGTGTAATTTTAGAATGTGGGGGCGGTGCTAGAAGTTAAAAAAAACTAAAATATAGAAACTTAAGAAAATGAAAAAATTAGTTATTATAAAAATAAAAAAATTAACAAAAACATGGGGCCCCCTTCCAATTATATTTGTATTATTTTTTTAAAACATTTTTAAGACTTACATTTTCAAGGGGCCTTTTTATATTTTTTATTGAATTCTATAACTTTTTATTTTGGGGGGGGGGGGCTTTTTTACTTTTTTTTAATTTTATTTTATTTTCCCCGCATTGTACATATTTTATTTTGCTTTTTTATGTCGGTTTATATATATTTATACACTGTGGAAATTAAGTAAGGCATAAATTGAGCAATTGCGGTGATATTAATTTGTTGGAATGAACCTCGTAGGGGTATAGCGATTTTAACTTCAGCAAATATTTTCAGCCTATTTTCAGTTTCTTATGTCATTTGTTTTTATTTTTATGTCATCGACTTTTTTAAATGACAGCCTATTTTTTTTTCTTGATTTTGGTAGTACTTTTTATTTTGTTTTCAACAGTATAAAATTTTCAATTGAAAAAAAAAATCGAGAAAAACAGTCTCAAAGAACAAATATTAAAAATTCAAATTGGGAAAATTTATCTGGTTACCGGTGTACAAAACAAAAAACATTAGTTACAGGAAATGTCGTACGGTTTACGGTGAATGTCATTACCGTTATGTTAATTTATTTATTTTATTTTCTTTTGTCTACCCTGTATATCTTTGATTTTATTTGGTTTTTTAATAGCCCTCCCTATATATTCCCAAGCGATTCATTCACAAACGAACGAATCAATTTTTTCGAGAATTGAAGTTGCTTCCAGAATGTGCAAATATATAAAATAAAGTGTTTTGGTGAATATCAAAAAAGAAGAAGGGTTATTCTGTTTTCTTTACGCGGTACCAAATCTCGAGTACAAATAATCGAAAGTGCCCAATTCTCAAAACTTTTCAGTATTCCTCTGGTACCTGATGGCAAGTATACAAGTACTTTAAATTATTGGCGTTACTTAGCGTTCTCTCAGTCTCTCAATGTAATAAATAATTGTATAATATTAAATAAGTCGTATACTGGTGTATTGGCAACTATAAATGCCAGCTGTTTAGTACAACTCTGCATATTCCTTACTACCGTAACTGCTTACAGTTCGTTATTGAAATTTTTATGCACTATAAAGCTGCTAGAGTTGCATTAATTTGGAACAATTTTGGTTTTCTTTAATACTCGCTCTATCAATAATACAAAATTGTACATATGTTTTGGGGTAGGTAGAGGGAGTGAAATGAGAAGAGAAAGTGGTGCATGTTTTTAGTTTAAGTTATTTTCGCGGTCATTCGACTTGATAATGGGAATCCACGTATTCCCGAAACACGTGTCGTCCCGAATTAATTAATA
>JARFOC010000559.1:157267-174527 GCA_031763485.1 Osmoderma eremita
TATCGCAACGAAAGTTGGTTTTATACTGATCACACGTGATGAGCATATAGTACAGTTACATAATACAACGAGTTGCACTGTATTCTTTCATCTGAGGCACATATACATAGATATATATTCGGGGAAAGTACCTGTACGCTTAATTTTGCGGTAGCATAATATGTGTCTTTATTTTCAGTTTTTCATAACAGGAATGTTAATATCATTGCATTTTATTTTTGTTGACAGTAATCTTGTAGTTGAATCTGTACATGTATTGAAATATTACTTGTATTTCTTGTTACATGAATATTTTTTTGCAAAACCACCCTGCTTTTATTTTTTGGTTGGTGTACGCTCAATTTTGCGAGTGACTGTATATAGAATGAAGCACACTATGGTCCAAAATTATTTTGATATACACAGAATGTTAGTTTCAACAGTTTTGGTGTATTGCGAGTTTGTTTAACCTCTTAAGCGCCACAAAAGGCGGATATCCAATTCTTACATGACGAATATATACGGCACAAGCCCTTAAGAGCTTAACATTTTGGAACATCCTGTATATTATTCCATTTTATGTTCCCCGATTCAATACAAATAATCACCACACCAGTTACATATATGATTTAAGTAACCAAAATGTATATGATGAACTTAAAACATAATATTTAAATCTGCAAGATATAGAAATATGTATAAGGAACTTAATCAAAAATAAAATATAAATATGTAAGCTGCAGTACACAAACAGGATTATCCAAATCAAGTAAGCACTATTATCTGTTATGTATTTACATAATGAGACGTTTTTATGTTTATTGACTACGGTGCTAACATGTAACATACCACGATACACTTATACCGGTATGCTCTTTACGAAACCAATTTAGGGTGCATTCGCGTTTAAAATCCATGGATTAAACTAGATTCATGTGACATCACCAAGGTTAGACTGTAATAACGAACTGAACGGATTTCAATGAGCACATCTCCGCTGTCATTGCTATTTTTGGGGTCGTTGTGTTTTATATGTGTTAGTTAGAAACACAAACCTTTGACTAAAATATAAATTTAATAATAAAACCATGAGGAAAAGAATTAGTGAAGATGTTTTATCAGTTCTGCTGCTTATGTCAAATGAATTTTTTTTTCAACAACTACAGCGATATAAATGCACATATAAACTACTTCCATTTTAGTTAGTGTTAGTTTTGTTAACATATAATAGTTTGACGTGTATAGCTAGAACAATGAGACACTCCTTAAAAAATGCCTGGATGTGCTGTGTTTGGATGTAAAAACTACAGCAAGGTAACCGGTAGGTTGACCCAGGATGAAGCAATTAGATATTTTAGATTTCCTAAAGAGGATGAACTTTTGAAGCAACTGATTAGTGCTTGTGATAAACCCATAAACTTAAAAAATAGTAAATAATTAATTTGTAAATTAAGATACTCTCTTTCTACTTTTCTTTTTTCTAGCAACTGTTTGTTCTATTCATTTTGAACCGTCTTGCTTTCGAGAGGCAATAACGGAGCAAGTAATTAATTATAAATCCAAAAATATTAAGACTTTTAAGGCCAAATGTGGTTCCAACCGTACTATTGCCTGGTTTAGGTAAGAGACTTGTCTCTGAAACAGAAACTTCTGGGAAAAACCAGTCACAAGCATTGAGAAGTGATATTGTCGAAGAGGTACTAGTGCTGCAAGACTAACATTCCTATTATATTTCAATACATGCGTTGTAACACCGTCGCGAAGGAATTAGTTATCTACGTTAAGATATTTGTAATATAACTTCTAAATATACTGCAAATAGTGTACCCTTGACTTTAATTTGAACCAGGTGTAGTTCAAACAGCTTAAACATAAATTGGTAGTGCTACCAAAGTCCCTAAAACTAAATTGTTGCCTTGTCTTTCTTTGTGCAGTGCTATAGCAATGATTATTTTGATCCATGACTGTATAATGCTTCGCAAATGACGTCAACAAGCTAGGAGATACGATGCGCAAGAGCATGCCGGTATATGTGTATCGTGTAACATAGGAACAAAGACTATGCAGACACGTGCACTGTTCACGTGTAGACAGTTGGTTTTGACTTTTTTTTTATCTGTAAGTGCGCGTATTCAAATAGAATACATAAGTTCTTAATTTTCGTTTTTTTTCATTGAAAATGCGTTGGTCAATTTCGTCTTTTTTATGAATCGCGTATAAATTAGCAATACAAACACCGCCATCTTTGTTAATTTAATAAAATTCGTATGGCCAATATTAACACGCACTCAATTCGGATTATTCTGTACACGCCGTCCCAAAGTAAGACCAATAAAATTAAAATATATTTCAATTTTGGTTGTTTATGATACACAGCTGTAACCATACGGATTAATAACAAATACGAAACGTTGTCAACGTCAAGACTTTTATGACATGCTTTTTCCGTCTAATAGTACATATGACCACACCTGTATAGTTTTAATTTGGCACCATTATAAGTTCAATATTTTTGGACAGAATCTGTTTAATATGGCTGCGTTCGAAAGACACAACGTTTAGCCAACTGTTGAGTGTTTTTCTCTGAACGCTAGCGTTGTATACAACAGCTGCTTTCGTTTATGTTAACCACAGTAATCATGATCATATAAACACAAATCAAGACTACCAATTCTGATTAGCAATCGTGTTTATTAGGAATCAACGGTCATTTATGTGTTCCTATACTAATCGCGTATATAACCTGCATTAGTCCATTTTCGGTTTGGTTACGCCAAGATATTTTTAATTCGTTATGAATCTGTATCTTTACAAACACTATTTCTTCTAGTAGTGACAGTATGAGTTCAACTTCGTGAAGTTATAGGTTAAGTGCACGTAAATGTTTGTTTACGATCAGTCAAATCTTAAAATTTATATCATTACTTTGTTTGCAATCACGATCAAAATTTCAGTAGCGGGGATAAAAATAATCACGTTAATCAAACGTGCCCTTTTATAATCCTGTTTACGTGATTACTAATCATTGGTATAAACGAAAGCAGCTAATATGTTTACTAAGCCGACGCAATTTTTTCCAGCAGATACGAAACTTGCTCTATTTACGTTTGAAATACAGCGGAAAACATAACCTATACCCACCTACATCTATTATAACGGTTTTAAGAAGTGGCTTATTTCGAAATAACGTATGAATACGTATTACATTATATAATGCAACGGAAACGAATGAGAAATCCTAATATGTTCATAAAATTGATCATTTGAATTTTCTAAGGTATAATCGTCCTCTATAAAAAATATTTCATTCTCCATAGCAAATTTTGGCGAAGAAAATTAGATAAAATCACAGTAACGCTATAACCTCAAAGTGTTTATTACACTTAAATTCCCGTCTGTCACCACAATCACAACAAATCCTGAAATCAGCGTTCGGAAACACTAAACATGTTGAGTAAACGCGTTGTAAACATCGGAGCAGCGATTTGTGTATTTCGAACGCAGCCAATATTTATGTAGTAAGGAGTACTACGTTCAGTTAACTTAGGTTATGATCCAGTTTCCATGTCCATGTCTAACTGTAAGTAACTATCCTAAGTAATCCATAATAAAACTTACACATCTACTTTTGTATATTACAAGATTTGGCATATCATCACAAACGTTATAGTTATTTATATATTACATAATATTTGTAGTAGTGTTTTATGTACTTAGACATATAGATATCTATAAATCTTTTTATCCGTTACCTGGACTACAACTTTGTCGATGCTCGTATACAAGTCTTTCCCGACGTTATGTGACAAAAATGATGTTGTGTTTTACGCAACATTACCATAATGTGCGTCTGACAGGACCGCTTACGTTCAATTATGACATTACTTATAGACGGTGAAACGGTCGGTTATACTCCTGCAAGACGCACGACATTATGGTTTGAGCTGATAGTACGAGGTATCACAAAAATGTAATTTCCAAAGTCTTATATGTCCAGTACGATTTAAAAATTCTATAAAAATTAATTACGAAATTTGTCCGGAAAGTATACCGGAAAATTTATTAGGTTACTACGATCAAATAGAATAAAAAAATAAACCCCTAGGCTAAATTAATGTTACAATTAACTACTATAGTAATAATATGATAATAAAAATTAATTCTAGACGTAATATGCACCCGTAAGATACGTTTGAAGAAGGCTCTTAATATTACATTATAAGTAATGTTAGTTCCTTGCATTTTGTCTAATTCTAATACGTTAAGTATTGAATAGAACGCAGCATGATATCTTTGGAAGTGTTTGTAAGAAATGGAAAACTTTCAGTTCATATTTGATTACATTATACGCAATTATATAGTAAAATAGAAAGGATTTAACAACGAAGTTATAAGTAAGAAACAAGATACTTTTGAAGTAGGAGCCAATCATTTTTGTCTTTTTAAATACTCAAATAGCAATGAAGTAAAAAAAAAAATATTATTGGTTTAGTTCGAAGAGAATTGTATTAGTAACGAAACCCACCTAACCTCTAATATAACACGACGTAAATAATAAGTTGGCAACGAATTAAATATTCCCAATATTTCTGTCTAGAACGCTACAAACCTAACCTATCAAATTTTATCTGTCACATGAAAATATGTACAGGAATTTTGTTTTTGAGTATCACCATGCTGCTAACTGAGTTGCATACCTAAAGAAGTCAGGTGGGTTTCATTATTTTGTCCTTTACGCATGACAATTTCTGTGCTTCTGTTAAAGCTAAGAGAAAATATATTATTTATTTATTAACACTGGATGAATCTGATTCCCTTTCTGATTTGGCCGAGATGAAATAAAATATTGAAAGAACGACCGACCACATACTAGATACGTCCGATTGACTGAAAGATACTTTTAATTTTGACTTGTTCTCAATTAATACACGATGTATTAACTATCCTTATGTGACATTGTGATGCTAACCCACATGACGTGAACGGACGCAGTTAAAGTTCTCGCAAGGAGACAGTCGACTTTTGACAGCGATAATGTTAAAATCATAGCAACACAACTTCACATCCAGCAAATGCATAGCAATGTCAAATCTATGTGACATTTCGTCCGCGTAGGATTTCTTCAATTACAGCGGTGCCAGTTGCATAGATAAGGTAGGTTGTCAATGCACTTACCTGAGATTTGTGGTTTTGACGTTCTATTTAGTGTTGATAGTTTCTGTATTTTTTAAACTATAACCTATTATTTATATATCTGTCAAATCTTATGATAATCTTTGCAATACGTGGCAATTATGACATGAAACGACGAAATGTCAAAAGTCGGTTGTTTAGTTGCGATAACTATGTATACAATTAAATATTTTATGTTCGATCAAAAGGAATAGAAAATAATAACAATTAACTAGATTTATTTATATCAACGCAAGTCCTAAATTTTGTCAGAGTTGATTCGTGTTGCTATAAATAAATTTCGTGTATTATTCTATTTTTTTTGTTAAATTATATCTGTGGAATTTTTATATACAAAATTACTTTTTAAATAAACCGATTGAGTTAAATTCTTTTTGCCTCACTCTATACCATAATGACACCAAACACAAATCCAAAAACGTTGCCTGTTTATCATCACGCATTCGATAGAAGAAAAGAAAATTAAAAATATTTAAAAATCCGCGCCGGCCTTGGTAAAATATCGGTATATTACCTACAGTGAGTCACAAAAGTCTACAGACAAATTTCCAGTATTAAAAAAGGCAGGATATTCATATATTTACTATTTTTCTATTGAAGATAATTATTCATGGTAAAAAAAACAGAAAAAATGCATACCACAGTATGACAGAAGCGGATTTGTTTTAGTTTTATCATTGTTTCTTTTTGTCGACCACTGTATGCGCGCAAGATGTCGGAGCTCTAACTTACCGACGAATTCAGATTCTACCCTGATGACAAAAAGAGAAAGCGAAAGAAAACGAAGCGTGCAAAATAAAGCAAAACGATTGATATATTCCTCGCGCATATATGAACATTACATTTGGCTTTTAAAAATAAAAATCTTTGGCAATTCGTTCAGACTAGAATACGGACTAGATTGTCAATAACGGTTTTCCCCCCACAAATCCAATAAAATATAAACAGAAAGACACCATGCTGCTAATTTCTTTGTGTTTAGGATGGCATTTAAGTTTAAGTAAACTGTTCTGTCGACAGTTGACAAGTAGATAAATAAAATAAACAAAATACACCAAAAACCTGTAAAGTAGGAATTGTAATATCGTAGACGGTTCATTTATCTACTTTCCAACCGCTGTTTTCCCTGGATAATCTCAATAGTAATCGCCGTATCTTAATTGCTAGGCAACCGTTGGATGTTTAGTGCGCATGTGTAACAGTAAGGTGTCGCTTCTCGTGTACACGGCCGGGCAGTAGGAACAGCTGTATTGTCCGGGGAAATGGACGTAATAGTGATTTCTAGTGTTGCTAACGATTTTCCCGCAAAGGACGCATCTTCGTCTCTCGTCCATAGTGCCCACTCTCTCGAACAGTTGCGACACCTTGTAGCATTTCACGTCTGAAACAAACAAGAACAGAGATTGTAGCCTATTTTGATAAATCGACGCTAAAAGGATTAGCATTACCGGTTTTCGAGAACAGTAGATTCTAGCAGTAGTAGTAGTAGTGGCTGAGCTAGGTGGGGGTGTGTGAGTATTTGATGGCGTTTTGATGGTGACGTGTCGATGAAACGCGACGATTGGGCATGATACTTTTTTTTATTATTTTTCTTATTTATAGTTTGGATTAGTAACACCCACTATATTTTCAAACGATACGATACACAAACGATTGTTAAATTTAAAAATAGTAATTGTAGACTAACCTAACTGGCTTCGTCAAACGATACTGAAAAACTAGAACGGATATTCAGTCTACGCGTGCGTCGAATATCGCGGTTAGATTTGTATATACCGAGAGAGCAAAAATGATTGCCATTAGTGAAGTTGCAGTAAATGAATAAGAAAAAGATAAACAAATATATATATGACAGGTAAGACAATGTTGCTGCAAACTTCAGACATGACAGTCATTTTTGCTCTCTCCGTATAATGTGGTGGGAGATTAAGCGCCCAAAATTTGGCAATTTAATAGTTTTCAGCTATTATTTCGATTGATTTTTATAGTCACAATCAGAGATCAGTACGCAGCGTTGCCGAAGCTAGTACGTTTGTTGGTATTAATTATTAATTCGGTACTAATCAAGTGAAAGTGCTTGAGTATTTTTATAGTAAATTTCAGTACCTTTTATTTGATTTTGTTTCATGAAAAGAACCGCGTACATTCGTTACTCGCGATGTTTTGGAGGTATTTGTGCGGTATCTTAATTTCTTCTTGCGTTACAGTCTTGCAAATAACCTCATTTGGTGGGTTCACCTTTCGACTATATTTTGTAAAAGATTGAAGTCAAAATGTTTAATACAAAATTGTATAGGTGCAAAAAAAGATGTCATAAAGAAAACCCCAAGAGTCTGGGTTACTTTGTAACACCTACATATTTCTATTGAAATCAAAGGAAAATGTCTTTACGGCATAAAGTAACCTCTGCACTGATTTTACAGAAAAAAAACATATAAATCTCTAGGCATGGAATATGCATGTTTTCAATACAAAATACGCAAAAATTAAAAAGTGAACATTTATTTGCAAAAATAGAAATCTTGGGAGCAATTAAAAAAAAACGTTTAAATTATCTAACATAAAATTTTCTAAATATAAAAAAAAATTTAAGCAGTAACGAAAATATCCTCTAATTCAGGAACATCGAATAACGCTCTTTTTCCGCGTCGTTTGGGAATTCCAATTCGCATAATTATTAATAAAAACAAAATTATAAAGTCCTTAAAAGAATGTCATATTAACACTAAAATAATGTCAACTATTGTACTTCAATATAAACTAACGTTTGATAAGAAATCCTGTGTAGAACTCTTTCACCCACAGAAAGTTTCCGCATGAACTGTCATTCATTGAATTTTATTGTCAACAAAGTCAAGCCCAAACCATGTGCGCGTTTAGAGCAGGGACTTAACCCTATGTTTGACAGGTGGCGAACATGTTTTAGTTTTCTGGTTTAACCTTAAAATAGGTCCGGTTCGGCTATAAAACCGACCAAAGAAAAGAGAGGGATTTTTACGGGACCTGTCACAATGTAACCCTATGTGTCACAAAGTAGCCCCACTTTACGGTAAGTTTTGTTCCTAACCGTTCATTCACTTTGAAGGTGCTTTGAACGTAGCTTATTGGCGAATTTGTGAACGCAGCCATGTAAAATAAGGTTATGTATAATATAGTTTATGTACTTCATTTTAGAAGATGTTTTACACCTGAAAAAATTGTTAAGCAAATATGGCGGTGGCCTTTTATTTCTATTTAGATTATCTAAAATAAAACTTTGCCTTTAAATTATCGAAAAATATACAGCGTGGGTTAACAATTGTCCATTCAATTAAAATATACTAGCAAATAAATACAAAATTAAAATATTTAAACTTTAAAACAATGAGGAACATCGCCAAAACAAAATAATTAACCGATAAAACGCCATTGAAGGTTAAGGGTTTCCTAAAACAATGTTTAATATCACCGAAGTGAAACATACACATGCCTTTTTTTGTTTTTATTTTGATCGGCACAAAAATGCCATCAATTTGATTGTTTTCACTAGAGTTGCTCACTAGCGCCAACGGGCAGTGGCGTAGATTCGATAGAACTGCTAGTCTCAACGAGATCTGTTGTGTATGCATGTATGCTTAAATAAAATAGTTTTTCGTAGTTTTACGCTTGTACATATCTAATGTTGAAGACACTTAATACGGTAGTGTTTGAGTTGCATGTAATAATTTATATCACTATTTTATGTGTTTACTTTTAAGCGGCCGCCATTGGCTGTTGGCGCAAATTGAGCAACTCTAGTTTAGACCTAATAATGACACAGTTAGCGATGGTGAAGCTTTCGCCTGCACGACTGCAATGTACGTCCACAATTATCCATGTACTGCACCAAATAATTGTTTAAAATCGTTTTAAATGCTTAGGAAATAAAAAAAAAAAACTATGCATTAAGGTGTACATTGGAGTGTTATAATAATCGTAATTCAAGAACGAAACATTGAGGGAAACCTGTTCAGTAATATTACTATTGTGGGGCGGTTTTAGATATGTCCCACCACATTGCCACCGCTACCTATCTATGATACATACTGGTTATGGGATGAGCGACACACTATTGCTAACTACGTAGAAACATGGATCCTTCGATAAAGACAATTTTAAATGAGTTAGTGAGAGTTATTACCACGTTCTAGCCGGACGATAATCTTCGCCAGGGTGAAGACAATTTAGTCTACTAACGCATCCTCGCACTTTCGGTATCACTTTACGTGCAAAATACGGGCAGTACGCAAAAGATAGTTGTGTTGCTTAGATGGAAATATGCACCTTATTAATCTAATAATATCTATAGAAATAAATATATCTTCTTAAAGTATGAAATGATAAAGGAGCGCGTTACTGTTAAAAAGACGACTGTTGATGCCAGAAGCAATTGACATTTAATTTCTGAGTTCAGCCATTTTAATTGCTAGTGCAAGCTTGCAGCACTAGTGCAAAATTATAATGGCACTTGTTGAGGTGAGAAGAATTGGAAAAGGTGTCAAATGCTATCATGCAATTAACAAGAATTTTATAAACAAGAAAGAAGTCAACAGATCGACAAAACTCAGTGTATATAAAACAATATATAGGCCTATCCTGATATATAATAATAATATTCTTTATTGTCCAACAGATACATAAAATATATAAACTAGTAGGACAAAATATAAACATAAAGTTCAGTGCTAATGTATCAAATTAAGGTAAATAGTTCAAACCAATGGATTAGACATTAGACATAGGTTATGTTCGTTACTTATATATTATATAATTACTATGTTCTGTTTGCGTGCAATAAAGCCTTATATTATTACTGAAAAATGAAATAATAATAAAATTAAACCACAATAAAATCTAGTAGAAAAAACTACTAAGTGAAGAAAAGAAAGAGGGGAAGAAAAGTGACAGCTGGGGTTTGAAAAAAAAAAGTTAGGATGAGGAAGGCAGGTGGAAAAGGTCTGAGTACAGTTTGTTAGCGTTTCTGCTCATGTGCGACATTCATTCTTGCTGTCGTAGAATGTGAAAAGTATCCCTCGAGCGTGTGCCGTACCTGGGAACGGCCATTGCAATCATAGACAGAATGTTTGGCGCATCTATTTTGTTGTTTAAGAGATTTATCAAGAATCTGGCACTGGTAGTCTCTCTACGATCCAATAAAGCTTGGAAGTTCTGTTCGGAGAGCAGCTCATTGTAATCTATTCCTCGCGGGGGATAGTTGCCAACACTTCTGAAGGTTAAATACTTCAGGAACCTCTTCTGCACTCTCTCGAGTTGCAGCCGTTGCTATATATATATCCAGGATACCATATTATCGGGGCATATTCTAGCTTTGGTCGCACTAATGTGTAATACAGCTTTCTCAACGTATCGTTTCCAAAACCTTTACAGGACCTTACTAAAGGGCCATAAGACTGAGATGCTTATTTGCAGATATTTGAGATATGCTCGGAGAACTGAAGTCGCTGATCGAAGAGAACCCCCAGATCTCTGAACAACGATTGACGGGGAATGCTATAGATATCCACCACAGTCCATAATTGATGGGTTTCTTGATCGTGGTATAGGTAATAACGGCGTATTTGTTTACATTCAGCTTGAGTTGGATGTGATTATTTTCAGAATTTTTGTGTATTCCCATCCCTAAAATATTTTAATAGGCCACTCAACTTGAGAGACCCTGTATATATTTAATAAAGCGTCATTTTTAAAACTTTCCGATGACTGATTTACAACTAGTGCCTCTTTCATACGTGTCTTGGATTTATGTTCAATGTTGAACAGTTAAGATGTGGCCCTATGCGATACCTATACGAAGTAGGGAATTGCACTATACTGGCCACAGATGACGCATCGACAGTAGACTACATTGTCGTCACCCTAACCTCTAAACTCAACTTTAGATCGAGAAATATAGTTAAAAATCGGTAGAAAGTTGAAATAAGACAAATAAAACAAAAGCAACATTTTGTTAACACACCATTTTTAATAATAAAAATTAATAAAATACAATGTAGTAAATGCAGAGATGCGGATACAACAAATCCATATTCGTAATTAATATTAAGATTATTCGATATGAAAAACATTAATAAACTTTCGGCAACTCAAACAATTTTAATATAAGATTTTTTTTCCATTTAAGTAACAACACGCCGTTATTTCTGTGTTAGTCTGTCCAAAGAAAACCGTGTGACGCAAATACGGTTGAATATTAAAAAAAATCAATGGATATAGAATTTTTATGATATATATAATTTACTATAACTATATAAACGATGAGAAATAAGCAAAAAAAACGATTTATTAAGTTGTAATAGAATCCAGTACGTGTAATGACTGTAATAACGAATATTTTCTTATAAAAACGAATATTTTCTTATAATGCATGTAGCTATAATAATAATAACGGATCCAAAATGGTTTATCGAAATGTTATTAATGCAATGAATATTATATCGCATTTGAATAGAAAAAACTTAATTCTAAATTATGATTTACTTTTAATATTACTTTTATTGTTATAAATATTAATCTACCGCAACCCATTTATTTCTTTATTATTTTATTTTATATTCTGATAAAGTATTTCGAAGTGTTCCTTAAAAAAAAAAGAAAGAAAATCGGAATCGCCCAAATTGCAAATTATAATGTTCGAAACTCAACGTCATTTTGACATTTATGACAATCTATTTCGAAGATACACGAAGATATCTACGCACGAAATCTAGATACGACTGTTTTAGAGCAAGTTTATTTTACTATAAAATCACTGAATATATCTTTTTAACCGGATTTACGGTAAATGTGAAAAAACGAACATTAAATTCGAATTTGGCGCCAATTGAAATTTGAACAGTGTGACAAGCGTAAAGTAAAAAAATAGAATCACTTAGGGTTCTAAATATTGCACTTTTGATATATCTAATATTAAATATTTCGTTAGATAAAAATATTTCCTATATAGTATGCGATATTGGAGCAAATTAAATAAAGAAAAAATAGAAAAAAAAGGAAATAATCATGTTAATTAGTACGTTATTCAATATTATTTATATGTATATATTACGTGTTCTTTTAATATATAATTATATAGGTTGCTTAGCACCATTTTTTTAAATTTTAAATGTAATTTTTAATTCTTGAAAAATATATCACACAGTGTCAATATATTTATATATGATTATATCATTTTTAATATACCCGGGATATTAAATATAATCGATTCATTATATATAAATCTATTATAACTACTAGTTCCATTAAGATTCTGATGCCGAAAATTATGTAATTATAACACTACAATCAGGGATGATCATTTTTATCGAGAGAAAATAAGGCGTTTGTTTACCGAGTCGAAAGAAATACGTTTTCAAGTCGGCAAGGGATTTATAGCGCTGAAGATTGGTAGAACGTGTTATAACCTATTTTAAAAATGCATCTCTCTTAATATGCGACAAACATTAATATCGTGAAGTATTTTATAGTAACATTAATATATTATTATATTTAATATATATAAAAAAAAACAAAAAAAAATCCCATTATCTAACCAAACCTAATAACACCACATAAAACCAACATTATAAACATATTAGAGTATAATATTATGTACAAATATATTTTATGTATAAGGTACAAAGTGAGATATAATTATCTATAATATATATTATTAAAAAAAGGATAGTAAAAGTAAAAACTAAATAAACAAGGTGTACAGACAAGATGGTTTTAATAATATCGCAATAGAACATCCGTATCGGTTAGAATCGCCTGGTGAGATATCTTTCGAAGGTATCGATAATGATCGATAATTCGCTATCGACAATTCAAACTATCGTTACAAATTCTCTTTGAATGTAAGCGGATACTCCGATTATTTTATACAATCGATAACTGATCCCGCAGTAAGTTTTATTGCACCGTTGAAAGAGACATTGTAACGTCGACCAAAATCCTCAACTTAAATTCCAACACGCAAATAACAGTAACCGTAGAGTGATTTCGATACACGAAAGGGACAATACAACCCACCTTGGACATCGAATAGTTTGATTCGACGTGGAAAAGCAGCCACTACGAATTATTATTATTATACAGAGATTCAACCAGCCGACAAGGAGCGAAGGAAGAGAAAAATGTAAAAATATGAGGTAATATCAAAATATATGTATTTATATATTTATATATGTGTATATGTCGCTATAATATTACTTTACGATGTATAAAATAAGATTGCACTTGAAAAAATATTACACGACTAACCACTATGTTACTTAGTTTGGCAATAAAGTCATCGTCAATACATATACCTGTCACGAAATTGTGATTTATTATGTTACGCGAGTAGGCGTTTCCGTCCGAGAAGGTGTTTGACTTAAACGAACGCCACTGGATGTCAACGTCAATTATTCTCCCTACGAAATATATTTATATACATGGGGTGTGCTTAAAGTTTATTTTAAAAATGAAATAACCAGACTTAAAATTTTACAATTGACGTGGTGCTTTTTTATAAATCTATTTAAATTTACGCGTTGCGTGATATTATACGGGGTGTCGCAAAGGTATCAGATAACTGCTTTAAATACATCGAATATTGATATTAGCTTGGTGTATGGTAAATATCGAATGGAATTATTCGACATTTATTTTATCTAGTGGAGGGCATGAAAAATATAGCTGTTGAAATTTTTGGATACAGAAAAATATCCAGCGATCAGGGATTTTGGACTTCAAATCATTTCAACGTTTAGAAGTGGGTACATCCGATATAAAATATATAAAATCAAAATACAGAAAATAGGAAGGTTGTCTACCCTTCCTTGGCCCCCCAAACGCTTGCACAAGAAATAGTGGCCCATGGATTAAGAAACTTTGGACAGCGCTGTCTAAGGATATGCTATTAACGGTTGCAATAAATCTAATGCATACATTAGGTGTTTGTCTTGCATTTAATGGAAACGTAATTCGAAACTTTAATGTTATTTTTTAAGGAATCAGTTTCGCATTGATTTGAATTTTTTTTTGGATTCATTTTAATACACATCTTCGATTAATAAAATCTTTCCTCTTTTTTTTAAATTTTAATTATTACTCTTTAATATATTCCAATTGAAAAAAGACAAATAAAATCCGTAGCTATAGCAACAAAACAAAAGATGTTGCAAACGTCATTTAAAAAAATATATTTAACATTTCTCTATATCTTTTCAAATTACGAAGTTTTATGGCAATTAGTTAATATTTTCGAGGCACCCTGTATATTATCGAACTCTTATTCCGAATAAAAAACTTCTAGCACGCGAAAATTTTCACACAATCACCATATATACAAAAAAAATCCTTTGTAAAATATATTTCGACTTTTTCCAACTATATTAATCGGTTACCATTTATTGTATGATAATGCAACTAGTGAAGGTCTTCAGGACGGTGTTCGACCACCTATTTTATGCAGAGCGTTCCGAACAAAGGATATCACTTTTACACAGAGTCGTATATCCAAGATATGTTACTTCGGAAAGTAACTATTTACTTTCATACGATACCCTTACTAAGCGACACACTGTATGTATATTTGTGTATTATATTAATATATAATAGCATATTATCGGTGTTAGCAGTCCTTCGTTACACTTCAAATCGAATAAATTTTTTTTTTATATCGTATAGTAAGAGGGTAATTTCATAGAAGTACAGATAATATTACAATATAATATCTAGGCTCCGACATGTACCCGCTTGCAATAATCGTTTGGAACGGTTGCCAAACGAGTCGTGCGGAGTGAAAATTTCATAGGAATCACAGACTGTTAATATATAACGTTTATCAATCGAAAGCTCCTATCGTATTCTTGATTTTCTTTAATTTCCTAAGACCGACTTTAATTTTTAACACGAGTAGTACTCGGTGGCATCTACGTTATCAACTTGTACAAGTCCGAGGGAAACTTGAAAGTATATTCCCAAGTTTAAATCCCCGTACAAACAGATGAACAAGTTTAAACCTGTCGTATAATCATGATTTGTTTAGCCGAAGCTTTATTATGAGATAAAAATTAAAATAATAAATAAGTTATTTCGACTTGACGGATTAAGACATGTTTAAACTTGCCAAAAAAACAGAGGCTCATTAATTTAGATGGAATATTATGTTACGAAGGTTAAAATAAATAATATAAAAGTGAAAAGTATGGAGATCTATCGTTGTAATAATAAATTTGCATAATTTAACATACACAGGTCACGTTTTGACATATTCTATTCTATTTCATTCTAAATTTATGATAAAGCCTTTCAATATGATTCAAGACGAAGTAACCCGTGTTAGATCTTAAGTATATTATTAGATCGACTTGTACAAGTTAAACAAAACATATTTCGAACCTATCACGTTTCAAGCAGAAAGAATATTCAAAATTTTAAAGTATTTCGTTTCAAATATCGCAGTAATTTCATTTTCGTAACCCTATTCGACCCTATCCTTAAATCTCTACAGTATCTTTATATAAATTTTAAAAATATATACGTACATAATTTTCAGTAAGGTATATAATATATAAAAATTTCTTTAATCTTCTTTAAAATCTTCTCGAAAAGATTTCTTTCCGTGCGCAATCGCGCCAATTTCATCGGCATAATAATAAGTGAAACAAAACATTTTAAATTTCTAACCTCAACCGTGTCTCTTCGTAAAAATTGGTCCGATTAGTTTTAATATCCACAATGAAACAGCGGATGGATGTTTTAACTGAATTAGATGTCTTTCGTAATGGGAATTGAAGGAAAATCTAGAGAAAAAATCATTTTTTTTATCGCGGACGCCACTGGATGTCAACGTCAAAGAGAATCGTGATAATGTGATGGTGATAATAATTTTCTTTCGACGCCTGGAAGATATAAAGTTAGAAAGACGTCGGATTGAACGGAAACCAATCTCGGAAACCGGAAATGGGGCCCGGTTAGGAGCTGAGGGATCTGTAATAGCAGGTTAGGTAGTAGTAATGGTAGAGGGAGGGCCAAAATCAGTCGGCCGCCGTCGTATTATCGATAGTGGTGATCGTGGGTTGCTGATCGAACTTCCTGGTGTCCGGATTGTAGCGTGGATGCTTGAATTTGCAGTGGGTGCGCAGGTTATCGCTTCTAGTGTACGTCGCCCTGCACAGAGGGCACTCGAATCGGCCCGGGAAGTGCACGTGATAATGGTTCCTGATATGGGTCACTATTTTGCCGCACAGTTTACACCTGTGCAGGTTGCAGCCGCCTGGCAGTTTGTCGAATGTTAAACGCATATGCCAGGCTTTTGAACCTGCAAACCAAAATAACTACTTTTAACTTTGGGTTCGTACAAAATTCTATACAACAACAAAAAAAAAGGAAAACAATATTAAAAATTGTGAGTATCATACAAAAAATAATAATCGTCCGTGTCAAAAAATATGTCGACGGAAAAATTTGGAACTTACTGTATATACATGTATTCAGGGTCCGACGAACTTTTAATAATGGTAGAGAATAAATGTCTTAATCTGGTGTTAAATTCTTTCGTGTAAATTAATCAGTATGTGCTAAGAAGTTTGCATATTTAAGTCATTCCACACTACAGTTGTAGTTTTGCCAAATTTTATAATTATGATAGGTACACATATTACAAAATTTTTCAATAAGTAATAAGTGAGTTATGCAACTTACTTTTTATTAGCTTAAATCAGAAGCTTAAACGTAAGAATTTAAGGGCCGATTTCATAATACAATTGTTAACGGGGCATTAACTAATGGAGATTTCAATTTAATGTCAAGTTTAACAGTCCATTAAAGTAAAGTCGTTTCATAATAAATTTGTGTGTGTACATTAACTAATGCTCCATTACGTAGAAATTAGACCAAATAATGCCTATTAGGACAAACTGATATGATGTTTCAGTATAAGTTTGATATATTTTATAAACATAACCTCCGATACGGCGAAGTTCGAAAGCCCTATCGAAGTGTATTAATTACCGAATTATGTTTGCTTGAGTTAGTTATATTGAAAGAGATAATGAATCTCTTCGAAACAAGCAGTTCTTCT
>JARFOC010000559.1:177588-191632 GCA_031763485.1 Osmoderma eremita
GTATTTATAAAGTTAATTTTGAAATATTGTCAAAATTCTTGTAGTTCTATTACATAGCAACCGTTTTTCAAAATTCTAAATTCATATCCAATGTCAAGATTTCAACATTTAGAAAGTAAACCTATCAATTCCCATATATGTAGTATTGATATATTTCGAGAAGTTGCCTAGGTACATCCGTCAGATGTAACAAACGAACTCAGCTGTCATACCAGTATTTTAAAACATATGTGCGTAATGTCACATTCTGACATTAACGTATTTCAAGGTTAGTGCTATATAAAAGTCAATTTTGTAGCACTGCAATATATTTGGAAGGGGCTAAACCAGAACCATCAGGGAAAAAGTGCTTCTTACTAACATAGTTACAACGATGGAAAACAAAGACTGGGAATATTTTACTTGATCTACGATACTTTATCAGACTTTTACCGTATAGCTAATCTAATGTAATACTAGTGCGTCGCAATAACGTTCTTGCAGTTGTGTTCTTGAAAACAAATCAAGAAAGTAAAATAGAAAAGATTTGTTGAGTGTAGTTTGGATTTTATGTCTGTATACTGATTGACACCAAATAAAACTGATTTATTTGGTATACAGACTTAAAATTAGTACAGTAGCGTACAAGACAAAGGCAAAGTGATTTTTATATTTGGTTAATTTGAAACTTCAAACATGGCTAGGTAATAGTTGTTTTGAACACCATTCGGAACCAGTAAACTTCCAAGTAAATATTTAAAAACTACAAATCCTCAATATAAATATATTGGCTGTTTGAGAATAAAGCAATCCATCTACAGTTTTGGTATAATTAAATCAATTATTTTTGTTAAAGCCGATGCAGTATATAATGGCACCTGTAATTCATTTTTCTTTTGGAGGCCTATTGTTAGGAAATGAAATTGATATACTACAATTTCTTAAATAAGAAATAATTGTATTGGGAATAAAATTATTGTCCAGTTATAAATATAAGCTTCAATTATAAAAATATAATTAATTGTTAAGGTCTGAAAAAGCGCACAAGATTTTGATTATTGCAAAAACGAATATATTACGAAATCTTTAATTAATTAAATTACTAAAATTGGTTAATTAATTTTAGTAAAACGTGCTTATTAACTACTTTATGGCATTTTATGTGTAAATAACGAAAAATGTAAAATTAAAAGGGAAATAAAATTATATGGCAAATCAGTTAGTCCCCGTTTCACGTTTGGATGACCATGGGGTTCGAAAAGGAACAAAAACAATTGGAAGTGCTGTGGTCAATATTAATCCTTTTGAAGGAGACTGTATTTCGCATAAAAATGTACCTAGTTCAAATGGTCCAGTTCAGACTCTGAACCCAATAGTAACTATTTACTTGCACAAAAATGGAGGTTCAATGCACATTGAAAATCTGTACCATCAAAATCCCTTGAAAAAAATGAAAACGCAATTAAACACTGTAGGTGAAATTATAGAGGGTGTTATTAGAAATGTGTTAGCGACGATGACAACGAGATGGAGGAAATGAGGTGACTTCGCTAAGAACAATGCAGATGAAAAAAATGAGCGGTTTTTAGCATATTAGACAATAACGGACAAAGCGGTGTTTGGTCAAATGGTGCGCAACTATTTTGTGGCATACGGCATTCATTGCGTCCCATCTTACAATTAGCACTTTATTTCTTTGCACTTTCAATTGATAATTTTTGTTGATCTAACAAAGTCTATTTTCTCGGCGTACGAGCAGAAAAATAATATTTTGTAGCAACGAAATGACAATTCCCGGTGGGAAAAAGCGTTGATCATTTTTCCGTGAATTCAAACAATTTTTGTTTGAAATAAACCCTTCAAGTTTTACTTAAATTGCGTTGGCTATTGCAGCAATATCCTCTATTTTGTTGAATTTCTTTTTGTTTGATGCAAGCAACTGATTTATTGTACTCATATGGACCATTTTTACTTTCCTTATCAGGATCTTTTCGGTGGTTAATCACCATTTAAAAATGAAAACTAAAATTTTTTTTTAACATTAGTAACTCTCTTATTATGCAACTTTTTTAAGATATTTTTACGTTAATGACCTTATTACAAGATGTTTAAACACCCTTGAAAATAAAATCACAAGACACTAAACACCTTGTATATAAAAGAATTTTTTTGCTTGAATGAACCAATTCTTTTTCTCAGCGTAGAATACATAATTTTTTTATTTGTTTTATCATTCAATTACTTCGGTCCTATAAAATGATAACTGTCAATATGCGTTCATATACAAATTATAAATCAAAACCGCAAATTTTCCTAATAACTTATTCTTAGTTAAATGCATTATTTGAAATATTAGAATTCAGGACTAATTTCAAATTACGTATTTTTCTTCATGCGACAGAAAACTGAATAGAGATGTTAAAAAATCTTAATCTCATTATTTTTAAAACAATAATGACCCACACCCATAAGTCCTAACAACCAGATATGTAAAGCTTGAAATGTAGCTTTCAACTAACTAATGTCTGCAGAAGAATTTCTTTAACTATGTCCGTCTTGTAGGCGTTTATTATTCATTTTCTTGTAACATATGCACTAAGGATAGAAAAAATTATAATTTAATAAATAAAATTTAACAGGCACATTTGTTGTTTTGTAGGACTAATCGCTCCAATTACAATAAACGTAAGACTGTTGCATTTATTTGTCTATAGAACAGTTAAGTGTTCCTGGCCTGTACACGTAAATTTAGTCTTTTAAATAGCTCACAGGAAAATATCAGAAACCATATTTGAGATCATCATTTTCGACATAACAACCACATTAAATAATTGCATTAAAAGAAGGTAAAGACTTTTTTGCTAGCTAACTTGACCACATAAATAAAAATGCGATTACCGGTTGATTACAATTTTACCGTAAAACCTATCTAGACTGTCATTCATGTTTGTAAAAGTGTTAATAAATTAAAGGATATTCCCGGTATATAAAGAGTAGTTGGAGAAGTGGTTAATTCCGTGTTTAAATAGCAAAGATTCATAGCACTTCCGAATCTAAAAGTAAACATTGAAAATACGTTAAAAAAAGGTTTTTTGTAGTTAGAATTCATTATAATGTTGCGTTTATTTGTTGTATTATATTTGTTGTTTATAGCTTACGAACACAAAGATGCCTTGTGTTCGTAAGCTATTTGAAATTATATGTATAATACCTAAGAGAAGTTGTTTATTCTAAATTAAATATGTATAATTGCCTATCCAAAATACGTTTTCAGTTTGTAATTTAGTTGTATTACAAACTGAAAACGTATTTTGGAATAATGGAGTATATTATCACAAATAGCACCTTGTAAAAGAACAGAGTAACAATTTACCATTCTTACTGTATAATTAGTATTTATTAAATAGGGTCACAGTAACCCATTTATTAAGTAGTAAAATTACACAGATTTTATTTTCTAGGCATATTCAAATAGGGACAAGTGTCTCGGACCTGTCTTAAGCAAATCGAATTTTAATGTGACAGTAACGGTGGCTATTTCAATATCATTTTGATATTGAATAATTTTCCCCAGGAAATTGATGATATTTGTAATTACGTGCTATGTTATTGCTTGTTGATATTATTAAGATAACAAATCTCTTATTGTGTTACTTTTGCGGTACTCTAAATATACATAGTAATATTTTGCAATGGAATTTCTTTATTTTTTTTACCGGTATATTAGACACAAATTATAGACATATAGTTTTAATTTAAATTCTGATAGAACATTCCTAGAAAAAATATGCTTAAATCATGTGTGTAAGGTTTTAACCGTATTGCGAATACATTAATCCAAAAAACAATTGAAGTACCCGTAGTGAATATGTCCATTTTGGAAATATGCCCACCTCTTTGTTAATGCAACATTATTTAGTTTTATTCACAAGATGGCATTTGATTTGATGAAACAATAATTGGCGCGTGCACTAATTTGATCGGGCTGTCAGCTTTTGTCAGATGATAGAGGGAGATTTTGTCGCTGTGTTATTTCCTCAAAAATGTTTTTACAATAGCACCTATGTAGTTATATTAAACTAGAAAGGATAGAGCTTATATTTGTTATTAGAGACGAACAAAATATGTTAATTTAAAGGTTAGAATTCAATGTATCTTATCTGTATGCTCATGGGGCATATTACCGGCATAATGCAACATAGGTTTTATTTTATATTATGACAATGCACACATTACCATTACTTGTTTTTATACATACATTGCATTTACGTTTTAGAATGTCACCCTATAGATCGAAAAATATTCGCTCTCAATGGACAGAAGACAGATTAGCTAAAGCTATAGGTAAACGCCATACAAGCTGGCAATTCAAAGTTATCTGTCAGCAAACTGTACAGAATCTATCGCAGAAGACTTTCGTTGTCTTGAAGAGGGCACAATTAGAAAGCAAAAGTTGGGAAGAAAAGCCACACTTACACAAGAACAAGAGAAGGAATTGTTTGCCCGTATAACCCAAATTGGTTACCCTCAAAACGTGTTGTAGGACGGTGTGTATATAATTATTGCGATAAAAAAAACAATATACCAAATGTGTTTTCTAAACAAGGCCAACTCGCAGGACGTTACTGGATGTGAGCATTTCCAAAAAAACATTCAGGTCTCTCGATTAGAAGAGCTCAAAGCATGAATCCAACCCGCGCCCAAAAACTTAAAATGAATTTATAGTCAAGGACCATTTTGAAAAATTAATAGTAAAGTAAAGTAAAGTAAAGTTCATTTGGAACTTGATTTAATGGACAAACCAGAAAGGGTTTTTAATGTTGACCAAAAAGGGTTGCAGATTAACCCTACATCATCAGCAATCCGTTCTAGCACTAAAAGAAGCCAAAAGAGTGCGCTTAGTGCCTCAAGAGTACGCGGAAAATGTAACTGTGGTAACTTCTGGTTCGGATAGTGGCGTAAGAAATTCCACCTGTAATCCTTTTTTAAAGGACAACGATTAAAACCAGAATGGTGAGATAACTTTCCCCCAGGTACATTTACTTTAATGACACGAAAAGGTAGCATGACAATTAATACCTTTGTTGAGTTTATCAAACATCTTGCAAAATACAAACTTACCGGTAAATATTTGCTTAGTTTTGACGGTGCAGAAAGTCATCTTGATTTATCAATTTTAGAAATTGCTACAGTACATGAAATAAATTTATATTGTCTACCCAGTAATACCACACATGAACTGCAACCAATGGATTAAGCGTTTTTTAAATCATTCGAACACCATTGGGATGAGGAGGTTTTTCTATATTGGATCCAACATAAAAATCGTAACATTACAAAGCAAATATTTGGCGAAATTTTTTCAAAAGTCTGGGATAAATCTGTAACACCCCAAAATATTATCTCCGCATTTGCAACCACCGGTACATATACTTTTAATCCGAATGCAATTCCGGATGAAGCATTTCTTTCAAGCATTTTAACCGAAATAGCAATAAGCAATGTAGAAAATCAAGGGACGACGGAAAAACATAATTCCTCGCAGCTTGGTTCATCTGGACTCCAGCAAAGAGGCCAAGAAGTAACTACCCCACTTGACACAGTACCGCCAAAATCTAAGAAGGATCAAAGGAAATTTGCTAATACACAATAACTATTATTATTATCAAGTGATCTCTCATCAGATGAAATGTCATTGCGTAGCGATAGTTTGTCGCGGGCATGTTCGTCAGAAGAGGAAGGAAGGACTCAAAACAGAGAATTACAACCAAGCGCAAGCAAGGCAGTGACAGTTGCAAAAACAAACAAGAAATTACTAAGGAGAGAGACCAAATACATCACGAAGAAAAAGGGCAAAAACAAAATGATAAAAAAAAATTATTCGAAAAAGGAAAATATTAGTTTTACTCCTTACAAGGAAGAATCTAGAACTATTAAAAAACGGAGAAAAGCAATCAACAGCAGAGCCGCTGTTAATAAAAGATGTGTTTTCGAACAAAAGGGAATGGAATCCAGAAAATGTGTCCAAAATAAATCAAAGAAGAGTCGAATGCAAGACAAAACAAAAAATTCTTGGTACTGTAAAGTTTTTAAAGAAGACAGTGTTGAAGATATGAGACTGTATATCGTTTGCCTTGAATATGTTCATGAGGATTATGTAGGCTTAGTCAATTAGAAATTTATTTGCTCAGATTGTTGCTAAATAAATTTCCAATGCTCTTTCTACGATAAGTCCGGTTTTCTTATATGTTCTTTTTTGTTCTTATTTTAAATAATTTATAGTAGGTTTAGGTTTTTTACGTATTTTTTGAGTTTAAAATTATCTAATATTGTTTCATCCACTTAATAAAATACATAGTTTCTATGCCTTTAAATTATTTTCTTACTGGTATGAGGCTACAAATTATTTTCGACCCTGTTGATAATACGTCCTGTTTGCCGCGCTTGAAAAAACAGAAGACACGTAACAACTAGATGAAAAAAACTTAAAATAAACTAAGCAAATAGTCCAAATATGGGTTTCGTTTTAGTTCTAAACAGGATTTGTTGTTTTTAAGTTTCTTTGCGGGTTTTTCGTAACATCGGCATATTCACTACAGGCACCTCACTCATAATCCTTTAAAGTTCTTTCATAAATCGATAGACGAAATTAGCAGGGAAGAACATTTTATAAAATATATGGGATTCTCAAGTCTCATACAGGCAGGGTACCTACTTGAATTGTATAACTAATTAATCTTGGCCTTAAAGGTTACTTCTGTTTGTGTATCCATGTAATTGGTATTAAAGCAGAAATAAATATGATAAATTTTAAAGAAGGAATGTTTTCTAACAGATTGAAGGGTAAACTTTCCTACAGCTATCGTAAAAGTTCTTACTATTGTTTCAGTGTACTAAAAATTTCAAAAAAATATATAAATACGAAAATTAAGAATAATTGAACAATCTGTGATTTTTAAAACCTCATAAAATGGTCGCAAAATACTAAGAGAGGCTTTAATCCATACAGGAATTTATATTAAAAATTTACATTAAAGTGCATTTGAGTATTAACTGTTTCTAAACACAACTAGCTAGATATTTCTAAGTATGGATGATGTGAAATTGTTTTTTTAAGATCATTATTTATTTCTTCATGCCACCCGCACTGGTGTTACAATTGCGACTATCAGATTAACACCATTTTCGCGCTTTCTTTATAAATAGTGTAAGGATAATTGTAACTCTTACCTCCAGGGAATCTATGCGGGAATATTCTCCCATGCCTGGACAATAGCCACGGATATAAAGGGTAACTGTCTCGCGGCGGTGTATGCGTTGATAGATGTGAAGGTTGAGGGAAGCCGTGTTGACCGGAACTTAAAGCGGCCGCGATAGCGGCCCCTTGAAAATGAGCGGCCAATGCGAACGGATGTCCACCGTGATTATGCACCATCTCCGGTTGTAAAAAACCATTTTTCGGTACTAAATTCGGATCGTACGTCGGACTCGGTCTTATTAAGGTGTGAGCCGGAATTCCGGGTACCATGATTGGAGGTTTAGGTGACGTAGTAGGCGATTTTTGCGGTGAATACAGTTTCGGCGATCCATTCAGACGATTGTCGGCATCACTAGACGGCGACAAGGGAGCAGAGCTTTCTGAGTAATGAATTGGGGAATGTTGCGGACTTCCTTGACTAGCACCACCCACTATAGAGTCTATGGAGAAGCCGATTTTGGGCTTTGATGGAACAGCTACTATTGGTGTTGGTGCAAGAGGCATCATGATTAAGTTCACTCGTACTTAATTGATTGCTACATCAATGTGTGCTTTTGTGATGCATAATTGCCAGTTAACGTTGAACTCGAAACTATAAACTCCACTGTCCGAACTGTCCAGCGATGTGTTGTTACAAGTAGCAGATTCAAATTCAGTCACTGAGAATATGTGCACATTACGAGAACGAAAATCACATCACCGATGTTTTCTGTTTATAAATAACAACGATAAATAAAATATAACGCGACACACTTACGACACTCTTAAACCATTCTTCTATCTGCTTCTTATATTACCGTGACATGCGAAAAATACGCATTTTCTTATCGAAAATAAGTTCCAAAATAGCGACTATTTAGACACTAAATGATTGTTAAGCAACGTGCTACCGTCACAAACTCTACCAAGATAATAAGTTGATGAACCACTCGACTTCTGAGTAGAGGGGGAGACAGATTAAATGGTTTATGTCATAGAGGGAGAATTTACCTTTCCATTGGCGCAGCCTACTGGCAAATTGCCCTGCAGGAGTTCAATTCTATTGGAAGTCACCGGCGATATAAATGGAATTACGCACGGACACCACGCCCCTTGTTAACACCTACTTCGTGATTATTTCATTCTGGGAAAAAATAAACCGGAACCGCCGTAAATGCTCGAATATTACACTTAAGGCATAGTTAAAATCATCTTGGGTCTTAAAACAAACAGGTTGTCAGATGTACGTGTGCGTTGGGAGGGTCTTTTTTTATTATTTAAGTAGGGGAGTTGACATATATTTTATTTTTTAAACGAGGGGTGGGAGAGGAAATAATTGAAAATCGAAACGCCTCTCGTGCGTGCGCAATTCTGGGCGGTGCCAGCGAACGACTTAGCCTTTCCCGTAATTCTTTTAATTGAGCCAAAGACGTGCCTCTCCTTATTTTATTATTACATCTTATGTATTGATTAACGCTGAGTTCATCTTTCTCTTGTTTTTAAGGGGATTGCGTTTATGAAGATGATTGTAGTGTTGGCAAGGGGACGTGTGTAATTTGCATTGCCCGAAGTAAGTATCCTTACCTCTACCCTCCTTTTTCCTTGGCTCTATATTTTGTCGATTGATCCTTGAGACTTTATGATGCCAATAAATTATTTTTTATTAGTAGGAGGAACAGTGATTATTACCTGTAATGGTGTTGTGCACGTTAACCGCGGGTAGTAAGTATGTGGATGTTATTTTACAGCCAAAACAATCCGAATGCAAGCAAATATTAAATATAATTAATACAATAGTAGTTTATAAATGCCCACTGATGAATTAATTACATGCTGATATACACTGTACGAAATTTAGGGAATTTTATCTCCGAAATCTCTAATTATACGTCAAAAATTCTGGAATATTACACGAAATTTGAGGTAAACGAACTGTTACCCTAAAAATATGTTGAAATACACTTCTGTCATAGAAATTTACCATTTTAAAGTTAAAAGTATGGGATTTCTTGGTTTATTTTACATCTTCCCGGCTACATTTCTCTCAGAGATGTAATTTTTACATACATTTGCGGTTTCTCCGTAGTGAAAATGAACTAAAATATTTGTTACAAGACATATGAATTATGAATTACCCCTATTATGATTTCTGCCATTCTTTAGATAACATGGTTTCTGAATGGTTAAGTACTCTTGGATTTTTTACTAAATCCATGTGACTGTATAAAAAATGTACCTGGTAGTAGGTAGTACAAATAATTCTGACCCAAACAAAGATGTAAGGCTTCACGCAAAGTTCATTACATTTAATCACTGCCTATTTATCTGATACAACCCAATGTGTAAAGTTAAACAGACTTTCAACACCACTTAGCTTACATCAAGGAGTACCTCCGGGCTCTATATTGAGCCCGATTCAATTTTAAACAATTTAAAAGATGTGAAGGCAACAATAGAAGTCCATAAAATTTGACAGATGAGCCTCAAATAATTAATTTATGGTAATATATACCGTTAAGCTGTCTATATTGCCACAAACTACCCTAAAGTCCTTGTCATCCTTATGTGATCAGATTATACTATTTATGATGCTTCTGATGAAATCTTTTTTGAAACAATAATGGTCCTTTCTTAACTTCCTCATTGTTTTTCTAATCGATATATTCAGAAATCAAACGTTAAGATACGCAATAACGGGCAAGTGAGGAAGAAATATGATTTAATTATGAGTACAATTACCAGTTCTAATTTATGAAATAGAAAAGCAAATATTTGAATGTATTTATTCTGGAAAATTAATACTAAACAAAATTATTTTTCTTTCTTTTCCCTTGTTTTAACCCTTGCTTTGATAAGCGGAACCACTGCGAAGATATTCTTTCAAAATCACGGATTGTTAACAGCTTACGCTGTGACATAATTACATCTGTAAAAATAGATTGCTTACAGTTATTAAAATAGTATGTACATTTCAAAGGCGTTAAGATGTAAATGTAATATGCTGACCTTGTATTATCTTTATCAATTTCAAATTTGATACACTGAAGTTGTTCCTTTGGCCCAGCCAGGAACATTTTGTGGCTAATTCGTTACTAAAAAGGGTCCTCAAACTCCTAGTGATATTTTCTTTAGCATCTCTGCCCCCTATTGATCTTATGTAATCTGGAAAAAAAAATTACACATTAGAGTTAAACTGTATAAACAGTGAGAATAGAAAGTTTCTGCATATTAAATACTTACAAAGCTTAGTTTCAATTCATCATCCAAAAGACTCTCTATTTCTTCAATACTTTCAACAGAGATCATTAGAAACTTTTGTGTTAACAGATTATGATTTAAAATATCTGTTTCATCTTTATGTGACATTGAATTCTGTAGCAGCGATATGGATTTTGCCAATGACATTACACATTTGTTTGTGTTTATTTCCAAAGTAGTCAAATCATCTAGAAACATCATGGAACTTTTCCTGAAGAACCAAGGAATATGAAAAGAAATACTAACATACCAATTTTTTAATTAATTTATCTATTAAGTCAGATGCAGGTGTAGCACTGTCAAAATCTTGTTTATGTTGCGAAAATTCAACATAGCAGGCTCCATTTTCTTGTGAAACGTTAATATTACCAATAATGCTTCTTGCTCTACAAAACTATTTCCTACAAAAAATATATAATGTAGAAATGAATAATAAATGAATTGAAGTATCAAAATATTTATCCACATTTAAGTGTCTATCAAAAATTATATTCATTTTGGATGTAAAGCTAAAGCTGATGTTCCTTCATAAAAGGATATATGCAACTTGATGCGTTTAGCAGTAATTAACACAATAAATAAACGACTAACAGAAAATTTGAAATAATTGTAATCATAACCTAGCAAATAGTCATGCAGGTAAAGAATCAAAAAATTATTCTTAGTTTTCTAGGAATATGAATAGAGACAGACCGTGAAACCTGACGTGACTGCTCGGGCAAATTAGAATTAAATTTATTTTTCATTGGTTAGAAACCTATAAAATCATAACAATATTGTATCAATACATGATATAGCCTCCACATTTAAATTAAAATAACGAGAAAAGTACTACTGACATAAATGCGTTGTAATGTTATATCAACTGTACATAACTCATACTAGTAAAATATAACTTATTATGGATGGAGATGCTATATAAATTAAACATCATTTTACTTATATAACAATGTGCCCTTTGTTATGATATAGCCTAGATATAAAAGTTACAAGTGTGTTTACTGGGTACTAATATCAAAATCAATGATATTCAAAATCCTATCACTAACAATGCAAAAAGTTTTGATTTGAGAATAGACAATACTTTTGGGTTTCACAATCAAATACAAAAAATAAAAACGGCTTCTGAATAAAACGGCCAAGAAAATGTTATGTGATACATATGTTCTGTCTAATTTCACTTATGTCTCGGAGGTTTATCATTCCTGCTTGGATGCTGAAACTGTCTATCGTATACACAAAATGCAGAACTCCTGCTTAAGATATATTCATGGAATTGGCAAATATTTCAGCATATTAATCAGAAGCTCGCGGAAACTGGCTGGCTAAATATGTATAATAAAAGAGAGCTACAGGCTATGACTCTATATCGCAAAATTCTTGTTTAAAAAAAACCTCCTTGTCTATACAGAAAGGTTACATTCCGAACGGACGTTCATAACATTGTGACCCGCTTCCGTGGACTGATATCACCGCCATGTCACAGATTGCCATTGTATGAGAGATCGTTTTCATATTGCATTTATTATAAATACAACAGCCTAATGGAATATCTTAAAAATTGTGGTCTAAAAACGTTCAAGCTTAAATTTAACCTACTGCTATTCAAACTCAATCCAAGTAACTAAATTCTCGTATTTTTCTCTTTGCGTCATATTCACACTTTCACTGTTTTTCTACCGCAACTTTATAGTGTATCTATTGGGCAGGTTCTGCAAGTTTGAAAGCTCCTAGTTTATAAATTGGTATCACACCAATACATCATTTCTTTAGTTTTAGTTTTAGGCAAGAATTTTGGTAGTTAAGTTCATAAATACAGGGTTAGGTTTGAGCAGTCTGCGCACTGGACTTCACCGTGGGGTTGTGATGTTTAGACTTTACATGTAATTTACCTTAATTTCTCTCATATACATTATTTGTTGTAATCCTTGTATTGCAAAGGAAAAAAACGTGTGGCAATAAAGACATATATTATTATTACTATTACACGCAACAGTGTATTTTACATAGGCACGTGTTTGTATTTACTTAGCAAATAACTATTTACGTTCAAAGAAATTGTATTAAGAACGCATGCCTATTATACATATCTCTGTATAAATACGTATATTAAACTTAAAATAAGACAGGTTTCGGCGAGATGACCCTAATGTTACACGTTTTCCCACTCTACAACAACTGCCCGCGCGCAGCTTGATACCTGGTATTTCCGCATTTCTCTTGATAGTTATTGCTGGTGTAAAAGAGTTTGGGCATATTAGCAGGTAAGTTTATTGAGTTCTTATTACACATATATGTTACAAAGATTAGTAGTGCATTTGTATGTCTTTTAGTATAGGTACAATATTCATACCTAACATAAATCCATTCTACTGCGCATTAGAATCTTCATCTAATATGTTTTAGCTAACATTATTTGCCAATAATTAAAAGGAAAAAGAATTTATAACGGCAAGTACTTACAATGAAGATAGAGTGCCAGCTTTGTCTAACTGTGGATTTTGTTTTTCAGCAATGTTTCATTTAAAATGATTTATCGGGGTAGAAAACCTTGGATTTTGGATCATCAAGTATGCAAAATAAACAGTAGGGGACACCGGGCCAGCGAGGACCACCGGGGTAACTAGGACCACAGAAGTGGTTCACACATATTTAAAATTTCGCGCGCGGTTTGTTATCAGTAAGGTGGCCGTAGTAGTAAGCAACGCTCTGTCAAAGTCGTCACTCGGATACGTTTGTCTGTGAAATTTTACAAAGAAATCAAACTTTCATGGTAAGTTGATGTAAATTTTATGTCGCAATATTATTTATTACTAGGTGACAGTTAAAACACTAAAAAATATTAAGGTATTAATAGTGATATACATTAAATGAGCAATAAAACTAACCTGAACTTTTACTAACACATGTACCCTATGCCGCTTGATAAATAACTATCTGCTTGAGTTACATTTAGGGAAGTGAGGACCACTGAAATCGCGGCAAGCAGAACCGCGGTCCTCATTACCCCATATTTCAATCTGTAATAAAGAATTAAATAAATGATTTGTTCTTAGATGAGAAATTACAAGAGGAAGTGAGGTTTACCTGAGTGGACTAAAGGTGACGCTAATAATGCAAATCAAGCAATACTTAGCGGAAGTAGGTATTGGGGAAGTTTCTAGGCGGTTTAAGATTCCAAAAACTATCCTGTATTTTGTGAGGATAATGGAGAAGTTATTTGTGAACTATGTGTTAGAAACGCAATCGAGTTTCTATGGTCTTACTGCATTAGATGTAAGACGCATGGCTTACGATCTTGCCGAAAGACTAAATATTAAACACCCGTTTAATAAAAAAAAGATAATGGCCAGTCCGGACTGGCTGCAGGGTTTCTTGAAAAGAAACTCCATCCATAGGAAAGCCAGAAGCCACGAGTTTTAAGAGGGTTGTAGGTTTCAACAAAGATCAACTTTCTTTGGCCTCTTGAAAACGGTTTTTGAGAAATATAATGTTAGCAGCGACAGTATCTACAACTACGACGAGACCGGTATTAGCACTGTACCAAAACCTACTAAAATATTAGCAAAA
>JARFOC010000560.1:0-18487 GCA_031763485.1 Osmoderma eremita
ATTGACGTAATACAAAATTGTAGGTAATTTCATGCTTTAATATTGAAGTTACTAAAAATAATTGCGGCAAATTTGAACTTTGCTGCTTGGGATTATTGTTACATCACTAAATCGCTGAGACTATATCCGTTAATTACTCAGAAATACTAATATTTATAAAAATATTTTCATCAAAAAAACGACAAACATAAACAACGTGAATTCTCATGACTACTGTACTATTACTCTAACAGTGCTCTAAGCATGCTGAAAATTATAAACAACTGCTATCATTCGGCCAACCTAATTATTCTTTTCAATAATTATAAATAACTTTAGTTTAAAACGTATTTTATACATAATTTATTATCATTTAGTTGGGAAATGAAAATATATTTTTGCTCTGGTTTTTAAACCCCCTGCAGTATAGTCTTTTTATTTTACACCAATGATGCCAATAGTAAGAACATTAAAAGCCATTTTTACATTTGTAAAGACAACGCAATCTTTATATAGCCTATGGGTGGTAAAACATACTTATTACTTACTAAGTATCCATTACATAAGTGATGAGAAAATTTATGTATTTTACAAATATATTTACCCTTGCTGATAGGGAATTTTTACATTTGCACCCATCCGGTTACTAAACCTTTATTTGACAGCAACAACATCATTTCACCTCCATTTTATAGATTTATGCGCGTTGTCAGATATCTAAAGTGGATTGTTGTGTTTTTTAATACATATTGTTAATGTACATATTTGTGTGAAATATGGAGAGCATACCTAGGACTCATGAGGGTAATTGTTATAATACTAATATACGAATAGATTTTTTACTCCTGAAAATTATAGATATCGAAGCTCAAATTCGGGAGATACAATCTAAGAAAAAAGAAATACCAGCGGAGGCCGAAGATAAAGGCGTTGGTCTTGGTGAGAGCGGTTACTTCGACAGTGAAATATACGATGGAGGCGGTGGAAAAAGTAAATACGAAGGTTACGTGACCTCGATTGCGGCAAACGACGAAGTGGACGATGAAGACGAAGATGTTGGTTTTTCACAAAAACGCACCGGATTAGGTGCCCCAGTTGCCCTTTTAAACGATGTTGCTCAAGTAAGTAATCTATTGCAAATATTGGATATGTCGGTTGAATTATGTTTCATTTTATAAATAAATAATTTTCATTTCCCTTAGAGCGACAAAGATTATGATCCTTTTGCCGATCGCAGACGTGCGACTATTGCTGATCGTGAAGATGAATATCGTCAAAAAAGGCGTAGGATGATTATATCACCTGAAAGAGTAGATCCTTTTGCTGATGGTGAGTATTTATTTGCATATTATTGTAATATTAATATTCATATGTAATTTTGCTACTGCGTTATTTGTTTTTTAAGTCAATGTTTTGATTATTTTGTGTCATTACATTGTTTCCTTTACCTCATTTCAGCTACGTTTTGCTATGAAAACGCTTATTAACAACAGTTCTACACAAAATATTCAAAATATAATTGGGGTGAGCGAATGTTGTGCGAATCTGGTGCAAATGTAGAATTTATTGTAAAAAAAAATTGATGGCATGTCTTGTAGAATCACTGAAATAAGAAAATAGGCATATAATAAAAACAAAAGAAGTACAAAAAGACTAATGTTATTTTGTTCTCCACCAATTCGTCATGTAGGACACAGCATTGAAAGACAGAACCTGCGACTAAAGGATATCGCTACATAGATTATAAATCGGTAAAGCATTTAGAGAATGAGAGAGAGTGTGCATTGTAATGAAATTATTATTAATTACCCCAGCCTATTTCTAGGTTCGATATGTTTCCATGTTTGCAAGAACACCACCTTGGATGTCCCATTCACGTACGTATATAGATTTGCATCTTACTTCATTCATTCTGATTTCTAATACAAGCACACAGGCAATAAATTTGCTTTGTATTTTCAATGAAACTTTTTAATTAATAAGTAATAAAGCTACTTTACATAACATAAATTTATGTAATTGTGCAATATTTGGAATATATTCTTTATAGTAATATAGAGATATAATACATGAAAGGAATTTAGAAAATAATTAGTTCTATGTAGTATTACAATAATTACAATGTAGTAAATTCAGTATAAATCACCTCAAGTAAAAAAAATTTCATATTTTCACGCATAATCTTAACCCAAACTATATAAATCTTCTTTCTTGCGATAATTTTTGTAATAGTTCAGGTAAATGAATGAGTGGAGTAAACAAATCTTAAGATATTTCATACTGGACGAACAGATACTACATAAATTGCAACCTGGGCTATGTTTGCCTGGTGTTTTGTAGTAAACTGTATCATTATCAAAAGTTCTATTTTAATGGTGTTTCATTTGCAGGTGGAAAAACGCCAGAGGTCAATTCCCGCGGCTACACACAGATTATGAAAGAGCAAATGCTGAAAGGTGAAGAGAAAGAGGTAAATATAAACAGCCGATTAAATTATGTAAATCCAAACTAAAATATGTTTTTTATTATTACAGTTACAGAAAAAGATTTTGGAAAAAGCCAAGGAGGGATCGTTGAAGATTGCAAATGGTGAGACGAAAACAACGCAGAAAAAACGAGCGCGTTGGGATCAAACAGTAGAAGAATCATTCGTACCAGCCAAAAAGAAAACCTTATCTGTTACAAGTAGCAGCGGTGCCACTACACCCGTGTGGGATCCTGATGTAAGTTTTAATGTCAGGGCGTTGATAAAAATTATGATTTTGTTGGAAAAAAAAACAAAAATCGATTTTTATAAAGAAAATCATGATGAAGTAATCCTTCATTTCCATCGCGTAATCTCTTTCTTAACTGAGCAAGCGGAATTGTGTCTTCTTCGTCATCTTCCTTCCCTTGTTTTAAGAAGGCTGATTTCTTAAAACAATTTTCGAAGAGTGTTTCGACCAACATCTACATGCCATGTCATGGCGATTTCTTTCACACAATCCAACAATAATATTGTAGGAGACATTTCGATTTTTTTCAGAATTCTCCGTTTGTAGTGATCCATAAGACTTTCTACTAAAGGCTATAATTTACTGGTCGCGTTTGGTGGGAAAAATTGAAGATTAATGGCATTAATTTTTGCAGTAATGCAAGATGAAGAGGGCAGTTATCAATATTTTTCTATCTTCGCAAAAAAAAAGTTGTGTGTCTAGTTTACTAATCCATTTTTCAAAAATTTCTGAAGTCATCCATGCCTTTGTATTGCTTTCGTAATTTATTGGAAGTCACTTTACTCCTCTAAAACACCTAGGCTTGACACTCCTTCCAATAACTAGAGGCTTTAATTTTCCTGTGCCAGAATACAGTAGACCCTCCCCCATTTGAATGTCTGCAGCCTTTTGTCGGAAACTTCTTAGGACAATGACTTCAAATAAATCTATGTCATCAATAGTAGCCGCCCAGTTAATGACATTATCTAAACTTTCGATAACCATTGAAGTAGGTACTTTTAGATTGGTACTTGATCATCTTCACCTTCATCAGACTCAAGTTGTATATCGGCAGCAGATGGAATATCATCGTTCCAGTCCAAAATCTCCATTTGTGTAATAGATTCCTGCATAACAAAAATTTGACTGAAGTATTAAGAGTGGTAGGCATCTAGAGCAAACACTTACATTCTCTCCAGTCGTAGAAGACATCATCGACTTTTGTTGTAAAAGCGTTTCTTTTAATATGCTCAGTGGCAACAGTTCGTCATCTTCTGGGTTGTCGTTCAGGAGATTTGTCCAGCATCTTTCAATGACTTTTGACTTAAAGTATTCCAAGCATGTATAAAAACATCTTTCAAAGTAACGTCTCTCATCGCTTAACGATACTTTTGGGATTTTTCCTGTACGCAAGTTTGGCAAGCCGAATTACGTTTTCGTCCACCGGCTGGGTTAAGCGGGTCACATTAGGTGGTAAAAATAGACCCCTACTCTGGATTCAGTTCATTTTCATCTGGATGACTGGGTGCGTTGTCTACAAGGAGCAGGGCTTTCTGTGGTAAATTTTGTTCTTGCAGAAATTGATTAACCTAAAAAGAAAATTTGTTTCGTTTTATTGCTGCACACATACGTGCGCTATGTACATGAACAATGTATTTACCTGACGTACAAACCTAGTGTGAAAGCAATTCTGAAATATGGAAGCTGTTATCCATGCATTTTGTGAGTGAATGTAATCGATTGATTGGGAAACGAAAGTCGCCATGGCACGACGTTTTTCGACCTTTCTAATGATTAGGGGTTTCAGTTTATATAAACCAGTTGCATTTGTACAGGTTAAAAATGTCAATCGTTGTTTCTCCGATTTTCGACCAGGAGCAGTTTTTTTTTTTTTCTCGATGAGACATATTTTCTTTCGGACAAAATTTTCTGCAACAATCCGGGCTCATCAGCATTGTATAACTAATTTGGAGTTGGATCAAATTTGATGTATTTTTTATGAATAAGTCATATATCATTTCTTCCTATATTTAATCACTTTTCTTGTGTTAATAGGTAAATGAAAAATGTAATTTTTTTTTTCTTCGCAAAACAATGAATTCTGTGAATACATAGTACAGGATTTTTTAAAATAGGAATCGCTTTGAGTTTAATCATGATTTAAATCACCTCAACCCTGATGTCATAAATGATGATATTATAAATAAAATAAATATATAGAATTATTCTTTGCGCCACATAACTGCAATTTATTTAATGACACCCTGTTATAAAATGTTCTTTTAAAACAGCGTACGCCAGCTGATCACCGTTGGGATGAAACTCCGGGTCACAAGGGCAGTGAAACTCCAGGTGCCACACCTGGTCAATCTACAAGAGTGTGGGATGCTACACCCGGTGCAGTTACACCAGGTCGCGACACACCTGCCCACGATAAAAGTAGCCGAAGGAACAGATGGGATGAAACGCCGAAAACAGAGAGAGAAACTCCAGGCCATTCAAGCGGATGGGCAGAAACACCAAGAACCGATCGTACAGGAGCCGACTTGATACAAGAAACACCCACTCCAGGGGCTTCTAAAAGAAGGTAAGATAATATAATGATAAAAAAATAATCATACAGGGAAAAAGGATACAAAGTATTACAAAATTAAAATTGTTGGCATTAATTCTAAAATAAAAGTAAACACATGATGTATATAACAAAAGAGATCTGTTTTAAAGTAACCGAAACCGATTAGGTTGGTTTTGTCGATGTTCAACGCAATATGTATGTCAAGCCATTCCTCCACTTTATTTAATGTTACAACATTATTCTTAGCTACTATAATGACAGATGTGTCATCACCGTATAAAATCGTTTTATGTTCGGATACTCGTGGTAAGTCATTTACGTAGAATAGAAACAACAAGGGTCCCCAATAGAAAACCTTGAGGCACTCCCCTTTTCGTTATTTCGCCCTGCCACGGCATCACTGCAACCAACTCTTTGAGATTTATTCTCCAGGTATGACCGAAATAGTGCTGGATTATTTTCACGTATTCCGCGAAATTCCTCTTTTCTATACAATTTGTTCTAATGTATACTGTCAAAAGCTTTAGTGAGGTTAATAAACATACCAATGACGTTATCATCGCTATTGATTCACCCAAGCACTCCATTATCACCTGATATATCGCCCCATTGGTATATTCTCCTTTTAACAAATCCATTTTGCGCTCAGAACAATTCTTCGGTATTTTTTGGCGGATTTGGTATTTTTGAGGCTATTAATTATACTAGAGATTTCTTTTAGAGTAGTCTGCATCAAAAACATTGTACTTGCGTGTCCAATCAACCTGTGCATGTAAATTCCTCTCAAATTTCTTGCGGCTGTCCACCAGATACGTCGTTATTATATGGGATAATTCTCTAATTGTTGTAATTGCAATTTGTTGAAATATATTGCTATCAGTATCCTTTTTTGTAGTATTGTTATTGGTAAAAGATTTGACCAGTTGTCATGTTGCTTTTATTTTATGTAAATCATTATGCAGTTTTTAAACTTAAAATTAATATTTAACGACGTGTTACTAAAATAACTCCTCTTTTCCTATTAGATCGCGTTGGGACGAGACACCGACAGCTGCTACTCCTTCTGTAGCAATGACTCCAGGGGCTATGACCCCACAAACACCTCATGGTACTCCTGGTAATGCTACACCTATGTTAACACCTGGTGGGTCTACCCCAGTAGGTGTTAAAGCAATGGCAATGCACACACCAACACCTGGACATCTTGCCTCCATGACTCCCGAGCAACTTCAAGCTTATAGATGGGAAAGAGAAATTGACGAGAGAAACCGACCTTATACTGATGAAGAATTGGACGCAATGTTCCCACCTGGTTTTAAAGTTCTAGCTCCACCAGCAGGATATATCCCAATAAGAACCCCAGCTAGGAAACTTGCTACAACTCCAACACCTTTGATGGGCAATACACCACAAGGATTCTTCATCCAACAAGAAGATAAAACGGCGAAGTATTTGGACAATCAGCCGAAGGGACAAAATTTGCCTTTCATGAAACCAGAGGACGCGCAGTATTTCGATAAGTTATTAGTTGATGTCGATGAAGAAGCGTTAAGTCCCGAAGAACAGAAAGAACGGAAAATTATGAAATTATTGCTGAAAATCAAAAATGGTACTCCACCAATGCGTAAAGCAGCGCTGAGGCAAATTACCGATAAGGCAAGGGAATTTGGTGCCGGCCCCTTGTTCAATCAAATCTTACCATTACTGATGAGTCCAACATTGGAGGATCAAGAAAGACATTTATTAGTCAAAGTAATTGATAGAATCCTATATAAGTTGGATGATTTAGTTCGACCGTATGTCCACAAAATATTAGTGGTCATAGAACCTTTGCTTATTGATGAAGACTATTACGCTCGTGTCGAAGGCAGAGAAATTATCTCCAACTTAGCTAAGGCAGCTGGGTTGGCAACAATGATTTCCACAATGCGACCTGATATTGATAACATCGATGAATATGTGAGAAACACCACAGCTAGAGCTTTCGCTGTCGTTGCGTCTGCCTTGGGTATTCCATCTTTGTTGCCGTTTTTAAAAGCTGTGTGCCGATCGAAGAAATCATGGCAAGCGAGACATACAGGCATCAAAATTGTGCAACAAATCGCTATATTGATGGGCTGTGCTATTTTACCTCATTTGAAATCCCTTGTTGAAATTATTGAACATGGCTTGGTTGATGAGCAACAAAAAGTGCGTACAATCACTGCTTTAGGTATTGCTGCATTAGCTGAAGCGGCAACACCTTATGGTATCGAAAGTTTCGATTCTGTTCTGAAACCATTGTGGAAAGGTATCCGAACGCATAGAGGCAAAGGTTTGGCTGCATTTTTGAAGGCCATTGGTTATTTAATACCTTTGATGGACGCTGAATATGCAAATTACTACACAAGGGAAGTGATGTTGATTTTGATCCGAGAGTTTCAATCTCCCGACGAGGAAATGAAGAAAATTGTATTGAAAGTCGTAAAGCAATGTTGCGCTACGGATGGTGTCGAAGCGCAGTATATCAAGGAAGAAATCTTGCCGCAATTTTTCAAACACTTTTGGAATCATAGGATGGCTTTAGATCGCAGAAATTATAGGCAATTAGTGGACACAACTGTGGAAATAGCAAATAAAGTAGGGGCTTCAGAGATAATCAATAGAATAGTGGATGACCTGAAGGATGAAAACGAACAATACCGTAAGATGGTCATGGAAAGCATTGAAAAAATTATGGGTAATCTGGGTGCAGCTGACATAGATTCAAGACTAGAGGAGCAATTGATCGATGGTATCTTGTACGCTTTCCAAGAACAAACAACAGAAGATGTGGTTATGTTAAATGGATTTGGCACTATTGTCAATCAGTTAGCTAAAAGAGTTAAGCCATATTTACCACAGATTTGTGGTACGATATTATGGCGTTTAAATAATAAGTCGGCTAAAGTGCGTCAACAAGCGGCAGATCTCATTTCACGAATCGCAGTTGTGATGAAGACTTGCCAAGAAGAAAAATTAATGGGACATTTGGGAGTTGTACTGTACGAGTATCTGGGAGAAGAATATCCCGAAGTACTTGGTTCGATATTAGGAGCACTAAAGGCTATCGTGAACGTTATTGGTATGACAAAAATGACTCCACCTATAAAAGATTTGTTACCGCGTCTAACACCGATTCTAAAGAATCGTCACGAAAAAGTACAAGAAAATTGTATAGACTTAGTAGGGAGAATCGCCGATAGAGGGCCCGAGTACGTTTCCGCCAGAGAATGGATGAGAATCTGTTTCGAATTGCTTGAACTACTAAAAGCCCACAAGAAAGCCATTCGAAGAGCTACCGTTAACACATTCGGATACATTGCCAAAGCAATTGGACCGCACGACGTCTTGGCAACTTTGCTGAATAACTTAAAAGTACAAGAACGACAGAACAGAGTTTGCACAACCGTAGCAATTGCTATCGTTGCTGAAACATGTTCACCGTTTACTGTTCTACCGGCCCTAATGAACGAATATCGCGTACCAGAATTGAACGTCCAAAATGGTGTATTAAAATCATTATCGTTTCTTTTCGAATACATTGGAGAAATGGGGAAGGATTACATATATGCGGTTGCACCTTTGCTTGAAGATGCTTTGATGGATAGGGATTTGGTACATAGGCAAACTGCATGTGCCGCCATAAAGCATATGGCGTTAGGAGTTTATGGCTTTGGCTGTGAAGATGCGTTAATTCATTTATTAAATTACGTTTGGCCCAATATATTTGAGACATCTCCACATTTAGTACAAGCTTTCATGGACGCCATTGAAGGCATGCGAGTTGCTTTAGGTCCAATTAAAATTCTACAGTATACACTCCAGGTACGTTCAACAACTTCTTTGTTCTATTTGTGCAAGAACGTTTGTATAACAATACATATTTCAGGGGTTGTTCCATCCTGCAAGGAAGGTTAGGGATGTATATTGGAAAATATATAATTCCTTATATATTGGAGGACAAGATGCTCTAGTCGCAGGCTACCCGCGGATTAACAACGATCCCAAAAATCAGTACATTCGCTATGACCTAGACTATGTTTTGTAATTGCTTTTCATATTTTTTTTTAACTTTCAAATGTGGTTTTTAGAATTACCAGTGTAGTACTGTAATGTGAACCTTATAAAACGTTTTGTTGATTTTAAATAAATATTTAATTTACATCTTGATCTATTTATTTTTCCTATCATTTTGGTTTGCCCGAATATTATATATATATATATACATAATATATATATATATATATAATATATACATATATACATAATATATATATATAATATATACATATATAGGCATCCGAACGGCGCGCATAAGTATGAAATCGCAAAACTGTCGACACCGGGGATTGTATTTTTCCAAGATTGTGGGTATTTTTTGACGATACATAGTATTTAAATATCGATGGGTCTTGAAGTTGCTCTCCGGAAGAATTTTTGCCTAAAACTCCCGCTCTGCGAGTTGCCGATGCTCTCCCATTGACTGGCCGCCAGATCGTTCCGTCTTCGAGAAACGTCATACAAATTCCGTTCGCGGATGTCAATATTTTAGAGCGACATTTCGCGGCATTCTTTACCTTAAATGGGGTAGGAGGGGGGGGGGGGTCTCGCAAAACGCGCGTCTAGGCGTTGGTACGCACTATTCCGAAAGATCTAAAACGAATATTAGTTAAATTTATAAATGCAGTAAGATATTGCCGGAAATAGGCAGCTTCCATCCGCAATCATTTGTATTACGTTTGGAGTTTTTGAATTAACTGACTCGTAATGTCGATACAAAATTTTTACGTCCCATACAACGTAAAACGCTCAGCGCATATGTCATCCAATTAACATTACAAAAATAACAATACCGTTCTCTTACAGATGGAAACACGTGAAGTTATCGTGATAGGATTGTCTACAACAAATAAACTTTGCATTCTTTTGTGCTATTACAAGAAAACAGCCGCTTTTACGTTTTAGCGCCACGGAAGGTGGACAATTAATTGAGATAATGAAATGACATAAAAAAGACAACAAAATAAATATAAAATAACGTGAATTGCTAATATGATACAACTCAAAACTGGGCCGTTTTAGAAATTTTATATTAACTTGACTTCACCAGACCTACTGGTGAAATTTTAACACTCTTCTGAATGTCGTAGCGATTTGAAAATTTACATACTTGCGTATCCAAGAAGACAGTGCCATATGCCTGTATTTTCGAGCAGATTTGATTATGGATTATTAGAAATAATTATTTGTCACTTGAAAGTTAAAATTTCGATAAAGGTGCCTTACTTACCGGCAATGCAAAGGCTCCTCCCCCTTGCTGTGATAGCGGTATTAAGAACTTAAGAACGTTCATTATCAGGGGGGTGCACTAATGTACCTTTGGTGTAAACCAGGTGTTACTCGACCAATAGCGGGCTCTGTGCAAAATTTTATCTAATAGAGGTCTGACTATAAAAATTCTAGAAGTTGCATAGAGTATTTTAAATTTATATTACAATTCCTTTCGTTGTTAGTAGTTATATTGGTTTCTACTTATTGTTTAATCATTATCGTTATATTTATTATTATTTTGTATTTCGTCTGAAAATATTGACGTGTCCCGAACTAATTATTATTTTGTTAACGCAAAATGATTCATCGCCACCCGACCCGACTGTACTTTTTAGTGTATGCCTAATGGCTATGTTTTTTGTTGAGTAGGGTAGATTAATGTCGAGCGAATTGTTTTCCTTCAAAGTCTTTAGTTTCTAAGTTGCTATGGTAGAAGTCAGTACGTGAATAAAATTGTTAAAGCTGGTTGGTGCGTTATTGTGTTTGAAAAATAAGTGGATTTCGTGCTGCAGGAGTAATCCGAACAGTGTGTTTATGGTGTTCCGGCTGGTAAGTAAAAAGGTTAATTCCAATTGTAACTATAACTTGCGTTAATCGAAACCATGAATGCGTGTTTTTTGCGCAACTTCTGCGCTCATTTTCTGAACAGAATTATTGATGGAAATAGAACATGTACTACTTAAAAATCTGCACGGCAGAATGCATACACTTTTGGCACAATTTGTGAATGACATTATGCGAAAAAAAGCTTGTATTGACTAATGAATAGAATTTTGGTTGGCATTATGCATCCTATCAAGTTTGAAATATTTGAAATTTGGCACGGTAATCAGTTTAGTTAGGCTCGCAGACCACCAGAGGGATAGGCACATAATTTTAAAGTTAAGTCTCCTCACTAATTATCTTTATTCATTATTGTGCGAATTAGAACGGAGTGAAATTATGGAAAACTTAGTTTGCTATTGCAACCTAAGTACATTTTAAAGTCGAGGTAATAAATAAATAAATATACAATTACATTGTTATTAAATAAGATAACATAAATGTATATTAAAAAAAATAATAAACGAAAGCTTTATAAAAAACGCACAAAAAAGAATAAGTTTTATTCTAACCCCTAATGATTCACCCTACAGTAAGGATAAAGCAATTTTTTTTCCTAATTTGTTATAATGCATACGTTTTTCTCGTAGTGCGGGTGAACCAATATGGTAAAGAACAAAAAAGCTAAGCTTTATAAAACGTTACGAAATTTCTTTTTATCTTGTGTAGGGTGAACCTTTAGCGCTTAGAAAAAAACTTGTTTTATCCTTTTTAGTGTTTTATATAATTTTTTTATTTTTAGATATATATTTATTACTTTGTTAGTATGCACTGATTGTACACTGATTTAATTGAAACGCATAAAATTTAGAAAGTAAAAGTCAATTGAACATATATTGATAGGATTGATGGAAATAACATATCTACAGCAATTATAATATATTTATACATTTTTCAAACAAGTTAATAACATATGTACATAAAATTTAAAAAAATTAATGATCTTTAGATTTGTACTTATAACTTCTATCTGATTTATGATGATTTACATCTCTTCTGCTATTGTACTTGTTTCTTATTTTATCATCTCTGCTTGCACTTCGATTCCTGCTTCTATCTCTATTTTCTCTACTTCTACTTTTGCTCCTTCTGTCCTTGTCTTCTCTGCTTCTGGTTCTATTTCTTCTGCCTCTAATTTCTTTGCTTTTGCTTCTATTTCGTTCATCTCTAATTTCCCTGTTTCTGCTTCTATTTCTTCCATCTCTAATTTCTTTGCTTCTGCTTCTATTTCTCCTATCCCTACTCTTACTTCGATTTAATCTGTCTCTGCTTCTATCTCCCCTTTCTCGATTTACAGTGTGATCACTTTCTTCTTTACCCTTTGATTCGTTTTCCTCATATCTCCTTATTCCATTTTCTCTGGTTTGATGTTTAAATTCTCCGTTTTCTTCTTTTCTTTTATTTAATTTCTCTGTGCGTTTGTCCCATGTTTTTCCCTCTCGATTACTCTTTTCCTCATTATTGTAATATTTATTATGTTCCTTTCTTGAATCTGTTGAATTTTTTGAATGGTTGTAACTTTGATCATCATCACTATCAGATGAACTAGAGCTACTTGATCTGTCTTTGTTCTTTTTGTGTTTCCGCTTATTCTTATCATGGGTATTAACTGAACTACTACTATCTTTCCTTTCTCTTCTTTCCTTCTCTATTTTGGCTTTCTTTTTTTTCTTTGCTGGGTCATCCTTTTCATCTGATGATGAAGATGATCGCCTTTTCTGTTTTTTCTTTTTATTCCTTTTTTTATATCTTTTCTCAATACTTTCTAATTTTGCCAACAAAACTAATTTCTGATCTTTTGTTAAAGATTTGACGAAATTTATATCAACATCACTAGTTTCTTCATCACTTAACATTAACTCATGTTTTGATGATTCTCCTGTAGTTATATGTTTCTTTAGAGCTAATCCGTCATCCAACATTTGCTGCACTAATGATTTTTCATCGAGGATAGATCCAGCTTCCAAAGATCTTGCTGCACTCATTGACAGACTATACATTGGGCACTCTTTATCTGCAATAGACATTTTATTCAATAATTGTACAATAAGGACAAATAGCAAGTTTCAACAGTAACAGTATACTATATGCAACATTTATTTGTGAATTATATTGAATAAATACACCATTCGGATTACTCATCCCGCATAAAATATTAATTAGTCCGAGACACATGTTTCGGAAATACCTGGATTACCATCGTCAAACCGTATAACAGAATTCGAAAAATGTATTTATTGTGCTGCCCCACAGGCTTTGCAATCCTTACTAAGTATATTGAAAATATAAAAATTACCTGTGTTAATATGACCCCACTTGTGACATTTGATGCATCTAACGTTACGCACTTGAATACCAAATGGCTGATCACGAATCTCTTGATCTCCTTTACAATAACTTTCTCTTGGAGCATTATATTTACGTTGCCATTCAAACTTATACTCTGGTTCATCATTTTCTCGTTCCCTCTCTTTTCGAGCTCCTGGTGGTGGTTCATACATAAAACTTATGCTCAACTTGTCTTTACTCTCTTTGCTAAGCATCGCCTTATTGTCATGCAAATCCTGTTCTTTTTCATATTGTTGACGCAACTCTTCTTGCTTTTTTTTATAAGCTTCAGCCTTCTGTTCTGCCATCCATACCTAGAAATAGCATAATTATGGTTAGATTTTGTTTCAGGTATTTCACATAGCTTCGTCTTACCCTTTTCAAGTTGTCTCTGGAAGCGGGATGAAAAAACTTTTTGCACATATAATTATTGAATCCTTTCCCCATTTTGGAAACTGAATATTCTCACAAATTAATATTTTTAACCACAACCTTCTCGATTACGATGGCTTAAAACTAAGGAATATCAAAAATAAGGACACACAAGTATCTCAAACAATGGCAATATTTATATCAATTTATGTTATCTGTGACTCACATTAAACATGGACACATTACGTCAAACGAATGGTTTGCCAACCTGAAATCTTCTCACAAGTAAGGAATGAAAAATTTAAAATCACCATCATAGAGACTTTCTTTTAACACAGAACATTCGACGATAGATGGCGCTCAGACTTTAAAACGTTAAATAAGTGTAACGAAAAAGTTGTTCTCATACAGTAAAACTATTTAGGGTATCATCCCTAATACTAATTTTATCAAAGTCCGCTAATATAGATATTTGTTCACGTAATTTATAGAGAATCGAAACTACCGCCCGTTCTTTACTTGTGCTTTTATTTTTATAATGTATTGATCAGAGGCCCCATGTACACTGGGCTAAAATAATGCAGTTAGTACAGGGTGTACATAAACCTAAATAAATTAAACTTAAACAAAACGTCCGTCAAAGTAATAGCTTTTTGAGAAGATTGACATTTTATGTAGTACCATTACTAGCACCCGTTTTTTTTGCAACGCTATTAGTTTATACTGTATGAATGATTATAGCCTATGTCCATCGGGCTAAAACAGGATTTTTAATTGGCGGAAAATCCATGGATGGAGATCCAATTCCCAAATATGATGATGTAATAAGTTGTTACAATCCCTTTGTTAATATTGAAGTGCTTTTTGGGGTCGTATTATTTATAAAAGGACAAAAATCAATGTTAAACTGAAAGGTACTTGAAGATTCCTGAAATAGTAATGCAAAAAATGGGATTGGAATGTATAGATGGGATCTAACATTTGTTATTGGTGTCACAATTGCAAATCTATTTCATAGAATGTTTATAAAACCTACTCCTTTTTAATTAAGAAAACATTCCAGCATGTCTTTCTCTTTGTACATCTGATCGTACACCTTTGTTAAGTTGATAATTCAGAAGTAGTTATTTTTAGCTATTATTAAGATTTTTGTGAACTTTTTAATTGTCATTGGCGTAATAGGAAGCCTTTTTCGTTTTTATTTTATCTCTTTGACAAATAAAACATCAACAGTGGTAATTAAAATGCATACTCTCTTAACAAATTAAGAATACGTAGTGATAAGTATTGTTCGATAATTTCCCATATAAAAATGAATCCTTTTTCAATGTTACAACATAACTATTGACGCTACTGACCTACTGACTGATTCAAAATAATTCTGAAGTAAGTGTACGTTCGCATCAATTTTTCAGGTGCACCAACATAATTACGCAACTCTAATTTCACTGTATGATCTTTGATTATTGTTTATGGTACAATGCCTACTAGACAATCCTGAAACGTACTATACTACAGAGTCTTTTAACTTTTGGCAGGTAATATTCGTACATCTTTTGTGAATTTCTGCACTTCAACCAAAACCTAAAAAGATTTTGCTATAAATATAATAGAGTAATGGAAAGTTCCAAATATATTTAAATCTACCAGGGAGAGAATAGAACCTTACCTCCTGGATTTAAAAACTTTCATCAGAAAAGTAATAAATGAACTATTATTTAAATTCCTAGTAGCAAAGAATTGTGTTTTGATTGACCACACCAATTATTATATAAATATAAATTATACATTGTATATTATTACATTTATATATAATAAAATATATAATTTAAGTAAATATTAAACTATAAAGGAAACAAGTTATTACCGTGGAATAGCACTGTAATACCAGCGTTTGCCTTTGAAAAACAAATAATTTCAAACGCATTTTTTTTTTAATTAAATTCTGGTGTAAAACGGGATGTTAAAGTTTGTAGACGGAAAAATTGTGTAACGGCCCTACTTACTTGAAACATAGTATAAATATCGTATAAAACAGATCATTAACACGTATTTTAGCATTCCTTCAAATGCATCCCTTAAAGGGGTGAAACGGGGTGTGATTTGTGATATTTGCGTAAAAAAAATCCCTATCAAAATTATTAATTTTATTATTAAAATTTGTAACCATAATAAATAAAACGTCAGAACTACAGTAGTACATTTATTAAAACATTTATAAATTTTCACATTGTACATATATATATCTATATTTTATTTGTTTATCCCTATATATTTCTTGAATAAATTTATATAAATATATATAAAGAAGTATGTATAAATCATAACAATATAGTTTCTAATATATTAGATATAAAACAACAAATTATTTCTCTGATAAATAGAATTTGTTTGGTCCATCAAAACAATTGTACTTTTTTTTTGTTCCTCGCAATTAAAGCAACCTCCAATTTATATAAATCTAAAATATACAATTAAATAACCTCAAAATCTAATATCATACTAACATCCAGTACATATAATAGTACATATTCTTCATACATTTTGAAGTTTATGATGATTAGATTAAGAAAATCTATACTATCTTACAATTAAATACAGCTATTTTATATTTTCGTATATGATTTCCATGATATAATGTATATGTATGATTCTAGCGTGTATTCGTATTTGGTTATTGCGTTTATTTAAAGAATTAGCACATTCAGTTACAATTAATACTTACTTACATACACAATATTCATGTATTTTTATGATTAATATATGATTTTGAGCTAACACGTTGAAATATCAAATATACAGCCGCTACTCTCATACATTATTATTTGCTTTAATAGTTTTCCATAATTCTCTAATGATATTTATTTTAACTTGCTATTATTGCAGTATAAGTCGACTGAGTGAAGTGCAACACGACATCCAAAGAAATAAATTAATTAGTAATAATTATTAAGTTAACTAGAAGGAAATAAAGTGTTGAAAACAGAATTACGTATTTATAATTAGTTTGGCATACTTTAATTAATTGTTAGCATCACCAAATATATATTTCGTTTGCAGAGGTAGCCCGTTCTTTGATTTTTTTTTGTAAGTTTTAACAGATATTAGTTAATATAGTTACAGCTAGATCCTCTTCGGATTCGAAATAGTAACAAATTGAGCAGAAAACAATTTTAGAAAAAAAGACCCATCAGTTTAACTGATAAATATTAATAAGAAGAAATCGTTGATTTGATTGACATTTTTGCGATGAATTAGATGATAAATCAATATATAACTAAAACTATTTTCGTTTCTATCCAGTCTACCTCTGTAATCTCTCTCAAGGAAATATACACAGCAATCATTTCGATACTTTTAACCCAATTTGACCTAATGGACGATGTATGTATTTGTTTTATTTTACTTTAAATGACTTTATTAAGTTCAAATGATTGTAAAGTATATCTTTCAGTCCAATTGGGAAATCAGTATCTTTCGACTTCGTTAATGGAAGCTTTGTTATTTTCCGAGGCATGGTGCGCGCTATCTAGCGCGTTTTCCTACAACCTCTCCGTGACGTACACCTTGGTGTCGCCTTTAGGGGATGGTGAGCGCACGGCGAAAGGTACCAGAATAGCCAGGGCAACCAATACCATACCAAGAGTATTCACCACAATCCCTTCCTCGTTCCACTCATAATATTTAGCCCTGGAATGTCTATGGTTAGTAAATAAGCCCGTAATGGATAGTAGTTTAAGTGCTTAATAGAAAAATATCAGATACGCGTGTGTTATTTGTATGATCCCAGAGTGAGATGGAACAAGCTTGTGCATAATGTTAAAAATATAACATACCAGCATGCCATGGTAAATACTGTATGTAAAGGTACTATATACAGTTAATTTCGACAAACATGTTTTTTGCAGGATGTAACTATAATATAATTTTAGTTTTAAGCATTTAGGTATTGATCCATTGCGCCAAAGATTTTTTTTCCCTTAGAAATAGAAGTTGCCTTTTGAATACGATGTAACCATACCTATAGTGTGGATATTCCATATCATTCCATACCAAATATACTAATATACATATCTCAATTGTTAAGTCATGGACGAAACGCAGATGTCGCCAGTGGTAATTTTGTAGACGACCAGACCAGTAACAAATACTACTGATACGTTGGTAATATATATTACAATGTTACAAATTGATAAATCAAATTTATAATGAATTTTAATAAAAATAAATTTGGATTCTATTTTACTTATGTCAAGTTGACACAAGTCTAGTAACTTCTGAATGACAATTAACAGACACCTGCTAATTCAATTATAATGACTTAATCAAGAAATTGTAACCTATTTAAATAATATCGAAATACCTGAAGATGAAAATATAATTTTGTAATATTATTATGACAATAATAGGAACAGGAATGAATAAGATCATGGAAATATATTTGTTTGGTTGTCTCAAAAATGACTATTGGCGACATCTGTGTGTAGCTCATGAAACTAACCATTGACCATGTATATGTTACGGGCAATTTGAGAAGTCCGGTCACTATGAATAATGATCGGTCTGTATACATAACGCCCGTATCAAGTGGGCACATTTCCCGGTCAGTATGAATAATGACAACCCTGTTTGGGCAAAATAATAAAACAGATGAACTGTGTTTTTGTTTATTGTATGAAATTAAACTTACATAATTCTTATTGAAGGGTACAAAAAAACAATTCAGCATTACTTATGAACAACAATTCAAAATGTCACAAAAGCTCGCCTTGCAAGAATAAATAATTCTAATCTTAATAAAATC
>JARFOC010000561.1:0-12535 GCA_031763485.1 Osmoderma eremita
ATAAACAAACATGGCTAGACGACCGTGCACTACCGTGTACCAGAGGAGTATGACTGTGATTGGCTGCTTTTAATTTCGATGACGTCATCATCTGACCGGCCTTGACGAATTTGAGATCCGAACTTAGCATACCGTATTATTTCTACCGTGGTTTTCCTTTACTTACAAAGAAGAATCTGTGAAAGGTAAACTAATTTCTCAAGGACCAATCAGACGTTTAAGACACGCCCATGCAAAAACTAAACACAATATATAAAGTACAGATAAAACATGAATACATAAAATCATAGGTACATAAAATACTTAGAATACGGTGTAGTACACAAGTTTACCGATCGGAAGGGTCGTGTCAAAGCCGTGTAATTTTTATAATAGGGTTTACCCTAATCCGTGTTGCTGGAAATTCAAAATTGACCGGAAGGCGTTTTATTACATGCCTTCGTCGAAAAGTGTTACCAAGCAGTTTACTATGTTATAAATGTATTGACAAACAAACAATACTTAGAACAACGCTTCATAAAATTAAACAAAGTTTATGATAGCAAAATGAAGTAACATTTCAAATAATAATGCACGTGTGACAATTACTATTATTATTACACCTGAGTACTTATCTTGAGGTGCACCAGTTTATTTAAGATAATAGATAATTCATTAATAGTGGTTGCAGTTTTTAGGTATTAAAAACTGGTTGTCTAGAAGCGTGCCAGTTTGGCATCAAAGCAGGCGCAGTCTCCCCGTATGGTATGATGAGACATGGCAAGTTGGGAAACCACTAAACCGACATCCCTCGTGTTGCTACAAAAGTTATGGAACGTATGCTAAGTATTTTCTAGGATTAGTGTTAATCAACAATTTTTTGTAGCGTTATCTAAAATTCTGTAGTGGTCTAGTGGGATGGTTCCTAGTTTAGTAAATTGAACGTTGCCGGTTCGATGCCGGGGCAATAATATCGATAGAGGTTCTTCGTCCACGACTCGACTTGGGCAGTAAAAATGAGTACCCGGAAGTCAAATTCTAGGGTAATAATAGACCTTGGGCTTCTCGCACTTGTCATGTTTACAACCTTAGAGTACCGAAAGGCCTACATTCTTAAAACACTCTCTAGAGCCTCCAAGGCCTGTTAACGTGGACTATTACTATTTTTATTATTTTTTTATAGTTTTATAGTTTTAAGTGTTGTTACTTCCGCTGGTATTTCTTGTTGCAGATGGCCCAAGAGCAAGTTTGCAGCACTAATCGATGTTTCAAGTCGGGCTGTTATCTTCCCCAAGAACTCTACGTACTATATTACAGGTACTTACTAATACGTATTTCTGCATCTGCATGTATAGCCCCGGTTGCAGGTGCAAGGTTTTCAGGCCCACATGCAGCTGACGGGGAATCTCTCCAGTGGCGCCAATAACTATCGCAACTATCACACTTTGCTAGTGCCACATTGTTTTAATTTCATTCGCAAGAGATAAGTACTTCGTGATCTTCTCTGCATGGTTTTTCGCTAGGCTTTGGGCTAGGAGTACAGCCACGTCTACAATTATCGTTTACTTTTTCATTTTGTCGATGTCTGGAATGTAGGCCTGAATGGCGATGTCTGTCGGAACTTCCCAGTCCCAAAGGATCTTACATCGATGAGTGTCTATAGCTTTTTGGGGAGAGTACTTGTAATACCGTGTTTCCTCTACCTCGTACATCTCGCAGAGCGCCAACTGTCGGATCTTTGCGACGTTGTTGTGTTTTTCCATGTAGTCCTTTGGTGCTAGGCTCGTGCATCTGCGTATCACGTGGTCGATCGTTTCGTCTTTTTGAGCACACATTCGGCACTTACTGTCGTCGATTTAGGTCTTTTATTATGTGCTTTCTATAGGCTTTAGTGGCAATGACTTGGTCTTGGATCCCGAAGATGAATCCTTCGCTTTCAGCATACAGGTCCCCTCGTGTGAGCCAGGTGAATGCAGGTTGAGCGTCCACGTGTGGGTCTTCTAACATCGTAGGGTACCTGCCATGTAATGGTTTCTGCTTCCATTCTCTTTTTAGTGTCTCCTTTTGGTTAACATCTGCTGGGTGCGCATCGGCTTGTTCTTTTTTTAGCTTCAGTGGTGTGATTTTGTCATCCCTTCTGATCACCGCTGCGTGGAGACGACTCGTGGCACTCATACGATAAAAGTATCTCCGCAGGTTGTTGGGCTGCTTCGCGTGTTGATCGACGGCTCTTCCGCCTTTTGCTCTCGGCAGGTGAAACCTCTCTATTGCGCTGCTCGGATGGTGTACTCGATGTTTCGTGAACGCCTTTCTGGTTATTATATCTAATCCTTGCAGCTCGGTGGCGGTCCATGTTAAGATACTATAGCTGTATGTGAGTAGTAGCATGGCATAAGTTGTTACTGCCTTCACTTTATTCTTTCCCACTAATTGGGTTTTTAGCATTATTATTATTATCTAAAAATTGTGTACACAAACAAAAACAAGCATTTGAACATTTTGGAAGACGTATGCAGTTCTTAATGTTGGGTTTCTAATTTAGATAAAAACCTGGGTATATAAAAAGGGAAATAGTATACGCAATGTACCATTTCAAAAAAAGTAACTTTTTAGAAAGTAATTACTTTGTGCCTACATTTAAAAATACTTAAAATTAGGTTACTACCTAAAAAGTTTATTTGAACAATATACTATCAATGCCTGATCTGACGTGAAACACTTGAAAAGCTAATTTGAGATGAGCATAGGAGAAGAAGAATTTTACAGCTGTTTTTTTTGTAGAACGGTGTGATTAGCTCCCAACAAGATCAGAAGGTGTAAGTACTTATTAGGCCCATTCCGAGCGTTCACCATTTATGAAGTTAATTTTTGCCGTATTATTAATGAAAGTTACCAACATCGTTTTTGAAAAAGATGTACTTCTGGACAATTGTTGCTTATAATATCCTCAAATTAAGTATTGGGCTGTGCAGCTATTATTGTCTATCACTTTATTTATTTCCCATATATGATACTTAATTATATTTTCTTTGTATTTATAATTAATGGATCAGCATTGTGGTTTAATACGAAAGAAAAGCAATTGCAAAATTACCAAATCATTTTCCCTTTTAATCTGAGTAATTTAATTAAAATCAAACTCCACAACTGAATAGAAAGTTATAGAGCCTACTATTGTGGTATCGAGTATATTCAAATATACAATTAGGCAATAATTAATCCAGCTGCAGTCACAATTACATGTATGAAGAGAATATACGGAGAATGGTATACGGACACAATTGACTATGCACGTATACACATAGTGTATGCATACATAGAAACGATAATACTGGAAGTTATTGTTGCTATCTAGCAAATATCCCAACATTATTGAAGAAATTATACCGGGAAGCATTAAATGCTAATGATCTTCATTTTATTCCTGGTACACAATGTATATATACATATGTATATGTATTAGTACATACGTTAACAAATAAAGGCAATCGACATCTAACAGCATTCTGTTGTGATTGGATTTCTCATTTCCCCTCTGTGAATGTCTCCAATAATAACATGTGTATGTTTGAATGGGTTTCGTGGTAATGCAGTCGTGATCGACGTTAAGGTCTTTTAAGATATGCATACATATACCTCATATCGCTACTATTAATCGCTAGTTAGTTGTTAAGGCGCATACCACTGAATCTATAGAAAGAAATAATGAAATAATCCGACATGGCGGTCAGGATTCATGGAAACAAAGCTGCGCCAGTACCTGTGATAAGTATTACGTTGTTACATGTTGTGTGTGTCTATGTACATATATTAACGTATTTATGCACGTGTGCTTTGCATATTTGGTAATACGAGATTGTATTTGTTCTACAACGATATGTTTGTTGAGGAAAAACAATACTGTGTAACAGAACTTAATACTACCGTAACAGAAGAAGTGATTATTTCGCAATTTATGTGCTGATAAACCAAACACAACTAAGTTCAAATAGTAACCTGCTTGGTATTCTGAATAAAACCATTTTTCTCTTATTAAATTTATCGAAGTAGTAAATTAGAAATTTTTATTATCCAAGATTAAGTATGGGAATCGACACGATGACAGCTTTATAAATATTGTTGTGCACGATGCATTGAAAACCTATAGTCCTACAAGTCGAATTTGAAATTCAATCAATTCGATTGCAGTAATACAAACATTAAGCTGAAGGCAAAAAAAACTGCTGTGTCAATCTACAACATGTGGGAGAGAAGGAACTATAATTTATCAAAAGGGCTATTAAATATTCTCTGTTGGAAGCACGTACCCACTATAGGTATGCAACCAGAAACAATACGGAGTGTTAAATTAGCATAAAGGGATATGACCAACACAATATTATAATGGCATGAAAAGACGTTTTACATATTTTATTAAAAATCTTGGCAGGGGTCGTCGTTTGAATTATATTGTTCGGTTAGATGATAGACGAATATAATTTATAATACCTTCACTGTTTTATGATAAGGCTGAAAGGATAACTTGAGATTGTTCGGGTAATAAAATACTATCTTGTCCATTATTGATTTCTATTTCCTCCTACACTTTTCATTTATGTATATTATTATTTATTCCCATTCAGAACTAATCGTTCTTGACCCTTCGCTAAGCATAATATGACCAAATAATTTCAGTCTTTGGGTTACTATAAAACGAACAATATCCTCCCCACCTAGTATATCCTCCATTTCCTTATTTGTTCTCCTTCGGAACAGGTTTCCATTATTTATCCTATTCCTACTCCTCACGATTTTCTGCTGGAACCTTCTCAGTTCCTCGCTCTTTACCTTCTTAATCGCTATAGTTAGCAATAATAGTATGTAATTGTTGGTCTGATGATGGTTTTATATATTTTTATGTTAGTTTTTCTCTATAATTGCTGACTACTTACGAGTTTTTTATGAACATTGTATCCGTTATATCCATTAAAAATTATCTCGCGGATCACAGATTGCAAAGACCACAATTCCTGAATCACCCTAAAAATTTCCCTTCCATCCTCTCAAAAATTTGTCTTCCCACTTGCAAGTTTGGTCGTTGTTAGTCAACCGCAGATCTCTAGCTAGTTGCTCTGTAATAGTCAGTTTTTCTAAAATATCTTTCGTTGATCTACTTGCAATAGTTATGCGTATTTTTGTTTACTAGGGTGCCTTGTATCTTGGGTTTCCTTAAAATGGAGTCAATCATTAAGATAAATAAGACGGGAAAAAGTCGTCCTATTTCACTCCTAAATTTATTGGGAAGCTTTGTGTTATCATGTTTCCTAGTCTAATCTTTACCTCAGTATCTTCCAACATATATTCAATCAGTCTCACTAGTTTACTTGGTATTGGAATATTGTGCCAATCTTGAATCATCCTTGATCTACTCAGTGTGTCAAAAGCGTTCTTGAAGTTAACAAACGCCACATACAATTTATTCTATATTTATGCGTATGATTTCTCTAATATTTGCTGCATTGTGTGTATGGTATCTGATATCCTTCTCCTTGCTTGGAAACCTTGTTGATAACCACCAATGACATTTTCGGCAAAAGGTTGAAAACGACTTTTATGTCCCTCTATGATTGCGACAATCCTCTTAATTCCCTTTTTTAGTGCAAGGCTACAATGGTAATTTTGTTCTAGTCAGTGGGCAACCTCTCTTTCCTCCATAGTTTACAGTTACAGTTCTTGATGAATTTCTATGTTTGCGTATTTCCATAATTCGTTCGGTCTTCCCGGCGCTTTATTATTTTTTATGTTGTGTACCACTGCAACTACTTCTTCAAGCGACTGTTCAGTAATGTCACATTCAGAATCCTGTACGTCCGTGTCGCCCCAATCGACTTCTCGGAGGTTTCACACTTGTGAACTTCCACCAGTGGCCTCCACGTCGTCATTCGACTTTATTGTAATGTTCCTTTACTCACATAAACTAAATTTTATCCTACATATAGGTTCTTAATTGCTTCGCTTATTTCCACTGCACTCGTAAATTAAATAGCTCAAGGACACTCACAAATGAGACTGATTACGGAGCGATTTATCAAAAACCTGTATTGTCAATATACAACACAGGACCGCATTTACGTAAGTTGTACGTTTATAAAATATTTGAAACTAGTTAAGCTTTTTTGATATTTTCTCTCGACCGATGTAGATGGGGTATGTCGTAACGCTGCAGTCAATCTGGACGTGATTGATGAAAGTGGGTTTAGCATTAGGAAGGACGTTGACGGCACCTGGTAGGCAGAAACTCGAGTCCGCCTTTAATGCTTGTACCTCCTTGATTGCCTTTGCTTAGTTGGTGATTCCAGCAATAAACCACGGGCCTGCAATGGTATATTATCGGTTAATTGTTTTGGCATTTTTGATGCTTCTTATGTAGTGTCTTGGTTAAGGGGTTTCTGGAATCACAACTTATGCAGTCGCTCTAGCGGGGCTGATAGTCCATGCACTGTCCGAGGTAGGTGAAGTGAACTGCATTACCGACCCTACTGCATTGGTCTCGGTGGATTGTGTCTTGGCCGTTGTCTCTTAGGGACGTTGACGACCACAGAAACTCGAGTCCGTCCTTAATACCTATATCTCGTTCACTGTTTTTCCTTAGCAATAGACCATGGGTCTGTAATGGCATATTATCGGCTTTCTGTTTTAGTGTAAAAATATAAATCTTTAGAAGTACAGATATCTCATGGTGTAGTTCTTATATATTATTTTAGAGAATTTCTATTAGTTTATTCATAACCAGAGGATCCAACATTTTGAAGACTAAATTCTTGGTACTTGGTATTTACTATCTACTTTATTTATAAATTTTAGCATTTTATGCTCATAGTATACTAACTACAATTAGCTGCTACTGATATAGATCTCGGTAGTCAAGTACAAGTAGTTAGAGTGCACAGATGTTGCAAGATGACGCAAACGTAGTGATACTAGACTATATTTTGTACTTTCAGTGAGTGTCAGTATTCAGTTTAAAATTTAAATCCCTCTTAACATTTGAATTTCCTACGTATGCTACTATTATATCCATACAGTTTTAGCTTAATTTACTTACATAGATCAAATGGCGTGGTGAATGCTGATCGAAATAAAATTTTAATAGGGAGTCAGGATCTTTTTGAAAATTGAGTAATTATAAAATTGATCAAGGTTGGTAAACACCAAAAGAAAGTATTTGTTTTAGTGTCGAATTCAAATAATGGATTTGCATTTGCCCATGTTGGAATTGTTGAACTCTCCGCCAACGATTTAACAGTTTTTTAAACCTTGATAGAAACTACTAAACCGTCGTATTGTTCAGATCATAAATTCTAACACAAGACCGAATTCAAAAGGTCTTACCTACAGTAAATGCGTCCATTACGCCATAACAACCATAAAAGTCGGTTTAGTTGTGACTGCCCGTGTAATTTATAGTTGAAATGAAGGCCGTAGGCGCTGAGCGAACACCGAAAGACCGAAGGAGAGAGAATGGGATACGAAAAGAGACGCAAAGATAACCGCTCGCTAATGCCAACCTCTGATAAATCATTAATCTAAATGTCCCTAGCGATACCAGTCCACTTTGAATGGATTTTATTGTTGTGGCCAGGTAGGTGGAATATAAGAGCGCGGAGGATAGAAAGAAATAAAATCAAACACGGCGAGACGGACGCTACGGTATTTCGTATTTTTATAGCGTGCCATAATTTCTGTTCATTAGCGACTGGTGTAGATAACGTATGGGTATTTTTCACTACACGTCGATGATTGTTCCATAATATTATTCAAGTGCGAACATAATTGACAATTTTATTGTTCTATTTGGTCGCCTGGGGCCGTAAAATTCATCCTTCTAAAAATGGTTGTCGTGCATTAAGAGAGTCCAGACGATGGAATCTAGATTATGTATGTACATACACACTTTCAATTGTTACGGACGTTCCTTTATCTCTAATGGGATTCCAGGCAGTAACATTAGGTAATTTATAACACATAATTAATATTAACATGATTTCTAGGTTTAATATCGCTTGAAATAATACAATTTGAAAATTTCTGGACGATTGGAAACGAAATTATTTTGAAGCATCATGATTTTTCATTTTATGAAAGAGCTCCTTCCTTCGAACGAACTTATACATGTATTCAAAATGAAACTATTGAGATATGTTGAGTTCTGTAACCGAATCAAATTTTAACTGTATATTCAGAAAGTACCTCCTGTCATTACAGCTCAGTACGAGATCTATTTAAAATTAAATTAGTGTCAATATCAAAGAGAAACTAATCTTCTCGCTGAAGAAGGTATTAAGCAACTTCGGTCAAATCCGATTCATGTCATTTATGAAAGGAACTCAAAATTACGTCGCTGTATATCAGGTTTATAAGACGGAATGCGGTAAGGTACCAATTTTATCATCTTTCCAAGTGTGATTTTAAGAGATGATAATGATAAATTACAGGGGCCTAAAAAGATCTGATGCACGCACGTACTAATTTAGTCGTTAAATTATTATGTAATTGTGTTACTAATAATTAGAATTTATTAGATTACGTACGCAACACTTAATACGTATTCACCTTGCTCGTACATAGTATACCTAATCACAGATGCAGGAATATAATAGTTTTGAATACTTTTAAAGGAAGTATGTGCGTTTGTAATCTTTATACGAGCGAACCAGAACTATTGCGATATGTTATGAATATGGAATTCAGATTTTTACTGTATTATTATCAAACTTGGGTGACTTTACTCAACTTATATTACAAGGAAAGCGCATTGTTACATAGTTATATGTATTAGATGTTATTAAAATTAAAATAAGAACATAGCTTCACCATCCCTACTGACGACTAACCCAGGCTTTTATTATAATCACTCTTGATCTAAATGTATGAGCTCCAGGAACGTGAAAAATTGCTGACTAATCGAACCTCACCAAGTAAGAAGGAAAAGAAATTACCCACGTGTGAGTTGAGCAAGTCATATTCTCTCAATCTTTACCTTGTGTCGTGTTAAATGAAGCCATATCGATTTATATTAAACGCTGAGTTTTGATCAGATTACGTATACCCTTTCGATAGGCAAGGTGAGGTTTTTAATATTAAAAGGAAAGCTCCCTTGCATCTACTGTTTTTTCAATGATTCTATAGCGATCTCGTTTTTATATGAATCAGGTATTTAATATAATAATGGAATCAGTTTTTAATTATTAGTTTTTAGAATGTCATCCAAAGAATAAGCAGGTATACAAACGAAATTATTTCTGAGTTACCTTACTTCGGTAAAGAATGCGAAAACAAATATGGTTAGGTCTTGTTTCTTTAAACGTTACACGTTGAATTCTGCGAATGGAATATACAACGTCAGTTAAATCCTTTTGGGGTTTGGTATCGTAACATTTTTCTTGGTCCTAACAGTAGTTTTCTTTCAACATCGCAATATCCTAAATAAGAAATATGCACCAAGACAAGAAATTAAAAAAAATTAATGAAATGTCATCCACAACTATTTTAGTTGTTTCTTGATTGTCGCATTTACACATTTGGTTAGCGTCGTTTAATAAATTGAAATACAAGTGATTGTATGTTGATGTACTTGCCTTCCCAAGGGCGATATTGAGATGCAAGTGAAAATAGAAACAACTTTAGCAGCTTATCTAATGTTGGTGGCAAAGTAATCTAACGCAGTGATACTAAAACTCTTTTAGTTGTGGAGCATGTTGTTTTCATTTGAGTAATATATGTATATATGTAATATATGTATGTATGTATGTATGTATGTATAGTAATGCATGTAGTACATTAAATGCAGTAGTTGCTAATGGGGAACAACTTTTAAATTAAGCAAAATCGATCAAGAACATGTGGGTGCCGGGACATGTGGGGATTGCAGGCAATGACCAGGCGGATCAGCTAGCATGGAAGAGTTCCGAAATGACTTTCAGTGGACCTGACCCAGCCCTCGGGATCAAAAAAACTGCTGCCCCGGTGCATTAACTGAGTGGGTGACTAAACAACACCAGAAACACTGGCACCATGTAGCAGGGCAGAAACACAGCAAACAGATGATGAGGAAACCATCACAACTGCAGCTGACATACTGTCTCTTGGCAGAATGCAGATTAGGGTGACGACGTGTCTACTTACTGGACATGGCAACCTAAGGAAACATCTACACAAAATGGGAGTCTGTAGAGAGGAACCTCTGTGTAGATTATCCAATGAAGAGGAGGAGAGAGCCTCTCACATTATTTTTTAATGCTACGCATGAAGCAACAGGAGAAACGCCCTGCCTGGATAAATGGAATGCATAACCAGGACTCGATTTGTTGTTAGAAGCAGAATTACGGAAATATGTAAGGTGTTCAACAATTTTATTCTTCTCTTCTAGAGAGTTTTTCAGTTCCCAGCAACTACATTTAATGCAGGGAAGCTACCTAGTTCTCCACATTTGATAATATTTAGTTAAAATTCTAACTTTTCTGAAAGCTTGAATTTTGTGTTTAGTGTATATGATCCGTAGACCTCTCGCATGGATCAGAGATCCGCGGAGTACAGAGTACACTTTAAGAACCACTAACCTCATGCAAGCAGTTTAGTCAATCAATTTAGTAACGCATAAGACTTCCACCATTATCGATTAAGATTAAAACGTTTGGGCAATGAATTTTTAAGATTATAAGCGATATATTTTTCTATACTTTCATTATTTACAATTGCTTGATATTCTTCGTTGTAATACCTTGGATCTATAAAGGCACCATTGTTGGAGGTGACAATAGATGGAGGTATATTTAAAACATATTCACTAAATTTTATCTTAAATCTGTATTATTATTTGCGTAGAAGTGGTATTTTTCTTGGTACATTTATTTTTTTGTGTGACGATACATACCAATTATATACTGCATACATGTGCAGTATATAATTGGTTCCCGTATGCAAACAATAAAGAGCAATATAAATACAGAGAAAATGCAAATCTTTAGACCACTACAGCTCGATATCTTGTCAACTGGACTACTAAAGAGATTTACAATACCTTTTCGACGGTCGTAATTGAAAACACTTTGGGCGAATTCAGCCCACTCCACTCCTCGCTCTTTCCAAGCACTAATACAACACGCCCCTGTGCCTACAATGCCCTCGCAAGTCAGTTCAGATCGGTACCATTATCAGAAGTGCACTCACCCGGTGCCCGCGAGGGTACACCAAGCAAAAGAGACGAAGAAAAACAGCTGCGAGAGAAGATTTAAGAAAAATGTGGAGCAGCCGAACACACCCACGATTGTGTTGTTAGTTTATGTTGCCATGGGACTTATTTAAATAAAATATATGTTTTACGTCCCACCTATCTCGGTCTGTCCTTCTTTTTCTCCTTCGACGCCCTGATGTAGTACGCTATTCCGGCGATCATTAATGCCATTGTTATGTTGATATTTCTGGTACCACCCGCTTGCGCTCCATATAGAACCAGATGAGGAGGTGGAGAATGTGTTGTATATGGAGAGAGAAGAAAATAAAATAATACTAAAAAACGACTGTGTCATTGTGATTCGGTCGGTGGTCGCTTTAGAAATAGGATCAAGGTACACAATAAAAAATTAATAACGACCGCGTGGTATAACTACATATGCGCACGTGAGCGTTCAATGCGATCAGATGAAGAAATTTTATTTATCGGTCATTGATCGGTATTTCAATTATTATTTGCAGTGCGGCTGTGTGGACTCTTGCGTGTGTAGACTGATGTGTAGGTTAGCGTAGTAATTCGAATTAGTCTTGAGGCCCTTATTGTTTCTAATCGCGGTCGACATCTAGAGTGCCTATTCACACCCACTTGCATTTCGTAACGTTTCATGCGTTAAGGCACGATATTTATTGTCATGAAATTTTTTATTGGAGCTTATTGTTACTCTGCTTTTTATTTAAATCTTATGCAAATGATTCTGGATTATTCAAAGCACAAACGCGTTGTTATTATTATTAGGTATTGCATAAGTATGTAGGTAGTATTGATGTATTGATTATATGTATTAATAAATACGTATTTAAAAAAATAATAAAAAAAGCTTTATAAAAAATGACGAAAAAGAAATTGTTTTATCCTTAGTGTAGAGTGAACCAATGGCGCTTAGAAAAAAAAACTTGTTTTGTCCTTTTTAGTGCGCTTTATATAAAGCTTTAAATTTTTTTTTAAAATATATATTTATTTTATTCTTTTTAGTAATAATGTAATTGTATTTGTATTATTACTATTGACTTTAAATTGTACTTAAGGTTTGTAATAGCAAACCATTTACTTATAAACATCTTCGAGTACAAGAGAATTACAATTTAATAATATGTACATTTTACTTTTTAAGTTATGGATGCATCTGTATATAGGTAAGATCCCATGAAAATGTTATTTATGACAATTTTATTGAGGTTTTTGACACTTGTATTAAACTACATAACGATTATATATATAGTCAGCTTAAAACAGGCCATCTAGGCCTTGAGCTGTGTGATCTCTTTCCACTTCTTCCTGTTTCCT
>JARFOC010000561.1:16419-28659 GCA_031763485.1 Osmoderma eremita
TCGTTCTGCCAGAATTTTTTTTTAATAGTTCGTCCATTCGACGAAGAGTAACCTTAATGTACTAAAATGAAGAGTAATCTTTCAGGGTTAAAGAAGGATCTGAATACAGATGTTCATGTCTATAAACGCTGTTGTTTTATCCACCTACGTAAATGTAACCAACATTTCAATGAATTTGAAGTAAGCGCAAAAGTTAAAAACCGATAAATAACTCAATTCGCGTTGTCAGGATGGTTGACCAGAGCGGGTTCTGATTGTTCTGGAAATATAGATAGCGCGTTGTAAAGAAAACAGCATCGGCCACAACGTGATATGACAGTTTTTATTCCGGTCACTGTGCGATTTCAGGGTGTGATAATATGGGTATAGACGAAATGATGAAAGTCCTACGCCTAAGATGAGTCCTACGCCGTTATTTATTGTACCTAGCGCAAACAACTTAATTAAACTTAAACTTATTCGAAATAGTAACGGATATTATAACAAGATAGACAAACACTCATAACGTTTGATTTGTTTCATATGCAAAAATATATATGATGTAAGGTTTATCTTTCTCGAGTTCGAGTTTATATAAATTGCTATGATCTTCACCAGCATCTGTTGTTCTCTTATTAATTCTTTTATTATTGGGTTTGTTTGCAAAATACGTGAACTTTTGCGTATTTTCACTTTGATATATAATTCTTCATTTGTGTTATTGGTTGCATACCAAATTTTTAAATGCCTATATCTCCTACTCAGTCGGCAAGGAATGACTCTACACTGCGGAATAAATAATATTCCAGCCGGAGGCAGATAATGCGACCAATCAATAAAATTATTTTTAAATAGATTGTAAAATCATAACACGTTCTCAAAACAAAATGGGGTTTGGAATGGTTTTACAAGTTAACATCACGGGCGTATGTAAGATACCAGGCGAACCAGGTTGAGTAAGACCAGTTTTTAGAGGCGATGTAGGTACCGCAGGCGTCGATTTGTATTTCTATTGTACAAGGCGACAAGTGTCATCCGTATAAATAGGAGTTTGCTGTTACCATGTAAAAATCATCGAGTAACGAAATAATTGAGACGTTGGCAAGTAACAATTTGTAGTAGCTGAAGTTATTAATCAAATAAAGTTCTAAATTCTCCAAGGGGGAAGAAGAAATTGTGGTTATTTGAAGTAAAGAAGACAGAAGTGAAGAGAGGCCAGGCCGTTTTATGAATTTAAATATGTATTGTCAAAATTCGCTGTGTTTCTTGTATATAGTAACTTATTCAAAATTCTACTTAATAACCTATAGCGTTTTGACTCATTCATAATTTAATTTTTGTATATGTCAAAATCAAAATTAATTGAATTTTACCTATCATATTATTTTTCAAAAGTTGCTTAGTTACGTCAATCTGATGTAATACAGATGTAATACTTATGTGTACAGATATCAATATACAGATTTAAAAAATCACATGTCCGGCTGTGTCACTTTTTGACATTAACATAAAAGTCACATTTGACACATTGCAATATATACATTCTTTAAGAATAACTACCCTTATCAGATAACATATTTATAATAACACTCTAAGATAATTTAGGCACGTTAACCGAATTTGTGTAATTAAATATAAATATTTTAAATATTATTTTTCTTGTCTTGTCCTGATCTATAAGTAAAAGTTTGGCGGCACGATCATTAGTTGTGGCGTTGGTCATCTTAACTCCTATTATTATTATTGTTTAAGCTAGAATAGGTTGGGAAACTTGTCACTACTTGAAAGAAATTACGTAGGTACCAATGATCATATGTGTAAGGTATTAAGAGGGAAAAGAAGCGGGAAAAATATTATATAAGGGAAACAGACTCTCGTTTCTTTATGTCAAAGTAGACAAATACCTTGTCCCACGTAATTTAGAGCAAGTGCAAGTTATCAAAAAAACTGTACATACAGTACGAATATATCAGTTCAATTAGAATTACATATACAGTCCACTGAGTTTTATTTCAAAACGATCCACAACAATCATAAATTACAGGTACCTTGTTATTGTATACACAAAAAAAGGAATGTTCAATTTGAGTAAAGGCATTTATTTGAAAAAAATTCTCGATATGAACAAATCATATTTAGTTCAAACAATATAACTTTAAATAAAGCAAACCTGTTAGTTTCGTTTAAGCACAACATAATTTTAAAATATATACTCGCATTGAAGCAATATTAATCAAATCAAGTATTAAGATGTTCGTAATAAATATATCGATATGTTTAGAATAAGTAAATGCATATATTTCCTATGATATTATGTGTATTCTTAGACCAAAAAAATATACTATTAAAATGAATATATCAGCGTCTAAATTTTTGGAAGTCTCAATTGAAAAACATTTTTATTGAATATATATATGAGTTTCATAAATCAACCAAATGGTAGGCTCCGTTTAAACAAATGCCTATGTTGTGGTGAATAATCTTGTAATACTGGCCCACCATAATCGTCATCGCAGATGCTATAATTTTATTGGTTACCGCCTGTCATTCTGGTTTTGCACGCAGTTTTGGCTTTGGCGTGGCCATTGTGGAAGCGTGTTTTACCGGTGATTTCGTTGAGTTTGGAATAATAGTTTTGTTTCAATTTTATTAAGAAGCTATTATAGTATAATAAATGATTATTCTTACTGCAATTTTTTATTTAATGGTACTAACCACCTTACAGGGATGCCCAAAATAATCTTATTTTAAGAAACACCTGCTTTTAAAGCAAATAAAGCATGTTAAAAATGTATATTACTTATAATTGATTTGAATATAAATTTAAGTTAATCCTAGCATAGCATGTATTCTAAACGAATGCATTATTAGGTCAGGACGATCTCTGCATTATTTACATTCCAGCAAGAGAAGCTATTGAATCAACAAACGCTTTGTTTATTTTAAAAGAATTAGTAGTTTGGAATAAATATATAGTAGTTTCAATTCAAGTACTGCATGTTATATCTAAAAACAGTGAAGTATTTGAACAGAAAGTATGGTAGTTTCAAAGTAATATGACTTATTTGATTGATTTAGATTATATGTAATATTTGAGTTGAAACTATAGTAATATCTGTGCAAGAAAATGCTATTCTTGTTTTAAATACAAAATTAGTTTGCTTATATTATTATATTTAAATCGAATAAATTTTTTTTTCAGTGTACAGTTAGCTCGTATCTGCTTTATTTTTTCTTTTAATTTTAAAACCAAAAGCGTTTCGTTTCGTCTCATTTTCTTCCCATTCTCTAACTTTAACTTTAGTTCCTGTTTTTATATTCAAACTTGTTTTTGTATGCATTAATAGTAACACTAAGAGAAATAAAACCCGTTATTATTATTATAGGGATATAAATAATATCATAATGCCAATTCGTTAAATTTGACGATGCAACCATCCGAAATTTTATTAATAAACACAGTTGGTACTACAATTAATCCTTGGAACATTGGCACCGTTATTGCAATAGCATGCTATTGCAATATCCACAATATAAACACCGACCTCTACGTGTTAATTCGATTTTGGATTCAGCGTGCATCCGTCCGCCATTTCGTTTCACCAAGGCGGGGATTTACGGCGAAATTTGGGCGCACAAACTTCTCCCCCGTCTCAAATAAGTCGACTTTATTATTGTGGAGATCAAAGCGGCGGACGACGCGCCTTGCGAGTATCGCGTTGAAGATCATCCGCGGAATACAAACGAGTAGCTCCCGAACTCGTTTCGAAACCGCACTGCTGTGCCGCTACTAACCCACCATACCGCGGTGAAGGAGCTCCACTATGTACACTGTATATGTTTACTTATGTATAAAGCGCAGCCTGTAATCGTATTTTTCTTGAACGGGACATTTCGGAAATGAAGTTATATTCGTATTATCTCGAGCGTACGACATCGGAATGCGATAAGTCAAAATCGATGTCGTCAGTTTCTCAGTGGCATATCTGATAGAAAACGAAAGCTACACTTCTACCCAAAAACATTTACGAACATAAAAGTGCCGAGACTTCAAACAACAATCAAACCCACGTGAGCAATGCATATGTAAAAAAATGTTGGGAGAACATAATTACCCCCATTTGTCACTGAAAAATGTTAATATTATATTAATATGTTAATGTTATATGCTGCATATACACTACTGTGCAAAAGAATAGGTATAATAGAACAATTTAAGAAAAGGAAGTTTATTAAACGCGTTAATGAATTAAATATAAAGAAAAACGTGATCACATATTTTATGCAACTTCATTGAAATACTTAGGAGAAGGGCGTGAATAAACTTTGAATTACATAAAGTCAAGAAATTACTTTACCTGTGCAAAATAATAAACGGCAAACCTAAATTAAAACAAAAAAAATAAATCAGTTAAGGTATACGCAAATAACCCGACGAACTAGTATTTAGCAGCTTATCTACAATTATTTATAACGGCATCATAACAGATGCCACTGGAATGGCATTTGAAAACATTAACATTCACTTTTATGGTAAGAGTTCGAAAACCTCGGAAAACCTCGGAAAGCCTCACTGTGTGAACGGCACACAGGATTCGAACTCGCGACACCGAGCATGGTAGCCCGGCAATTACTACGCACTGTCATCACTCCGTGCACTTCTGCCTACTGTTACTACTAAAGCCTATTTGTCCACGCCTTATGTTATCTATGCGGATAGCAGATTGCAAGTAATTGACTTAATCGTACCTATAGATCGCCTCAACCTCCGAATGCAGTACAGAGCTTATGAGAATTCTATACACGGTTGCCAAGTCGTCGAATCAGCTGTACATTATTACTTCCGGTTCCATTATTTGGGTTTCTGACAGTTAAAATGCATATTTTGAGAAAAACCGGAAAAAAAAAACATATATTTTTTCTTTAAGAATCAGTGAAAGAGTCCATAATTTTATTTATTATTACTCAACATTAACCTAATTTACATTTCGAACATTTATTTAGGAATTGGGGTATTATACAATTTATTAAATTCAAAGTAAAATATATAATCCGTTAACAAACAATAGTTTCCACTTTTGTAACAAAAATAGCTGGAATCATACAAATCCCATTTAATACAATAATATTGAAGAAAGGAATAGCAATTACACACACATATGTCTTGTTTTGACTTTTAGTCAGTCGATGAACCAGTTTGATCTTCAGATGATGACGAATGTGTTACATGAATAAGAAATTCTTCAATGTCATCTCGCAAATTATCCACAATCCACATTTCCTTTTCAATATTTTTTACATGTTTGATGTAATGTTGCCAATTATCAACTGTTACAGTGCTATATGCTCTTCGAATTAATTCCTCCATATCTTTTACCATTTCAATGGGATTTAACTCGCAGTGGTAAGGTGGTAACCGAAGAACTTCATGACCTTTTTCTTTTGCAAGTTCGTCAATCCTGCTTTTATCATACTGCGGTTTAATTTGAGACACGCAAAACAGCATATCAGTGACTGGCATTTGTTTCTCACGAAGCCAATCAATGATATAGTTTTTTCTCCATACTGCCGTTAGATTTTTTTCTAATTTCCTGCAGTGATAGGAAGCATTATCAAGAACAATCACTGACTTCTGCGATGTATTTGGAAGCAATTTCGTAATAAACTAATCCTCGTATGTGTCCGAATCCATCTCATGATGAACATCAGCAGTGTTTTTCTTGCAGACAAATGTATATTCAGCACCAGGAACATATCCGTTGTCATCACCAGTATGAACTAATACAAAATGAGGTCCAAGCCCTGTTGGAGATTTTAAACTTAGTTAGTCGTTGGATAAAAGCTTGTCGACTATTTTGAATTGTAGTGTCTGTCCAAGTTTTATTTACTGCATGGCCTGTATTCACTCATGATTCGTAAGTATATATTATAGTTCGACCTAAAATAATTAAAGTTACACAAATGTCAAATAGAAAGAACTAAATTGTACCTCTCCAAATTTCTTGATCTCTCGTAAGTATTTGTGCCTCCACCGAATAATGTCGTCTCGTTCAATGAGTATACTTTTACGTCCTACTTTTTTAAATTCGAAACCCATATCGTGTAACAATATATGTAAAGTTGCTCGACTGAAGTTAGGGAGATCTTTACCAGCATTGACAGCAGCAAGAACTGCATTGAATCTGGGTGGTATATTCTGTATAAAAAATCTATGCACTTTACGTCGAATAGGTGCTTGCGTGTTCTCATCATATGTTTGTAATCGGTCATTTAGTTGTATATCTTTCCTTTTCTTGGGGTTTTTCGGTCTTGATAATGAACCAGCTTGTTGCTCCTGTTTCATATTGTATATTGTACGCTCTGAGCAACCCAAAGTTTTACTTGCTTGAACGGCAGCACTCACATTCATAGTTTTATTAGAATAATTAAAACATTTGCAATCATACACTTCTCCTTCAGGCTAAATTTTTCTCCCTTACGCCGTTCTCTCCCTACAGGCTCCATTAATGCAGTGAAAACTGTAAAATTAAATGCATAGGTTATAAAATTTCTAAAAAGTATCCATATTACCCTGTGCACGCGCGAAGAAGATGGGAGCGTGCTGAAATGAACGATTTGTACAACTATATATAAACAAATTAACGTGGAATTTAACTAAAAATATTTTAAAACTACGACGATAACGATTGACAGCAGTTGACGCTAATAGACAGATATGTAGATCGGTACTTTGCTGACGCCAACATATGTAAATAAGTTGCAACATTGCAATCGGAAGTGAAGATAGCGCTAATGACAGCAAGTTGGGATAGTAAGAGATATTATATAAGTAAAGATATTACATCCCCATATTACATACGGAGGTTGAGACGATCTACAGTATATTATTTCTTTTCTTTATTCTGCTTAATTGATGTTATGGGTTTTATTAGAATTATTTCCTTCAGTTGATCTTTCTGATTTTTTCTCAATACGTGTTACTTGCCTGTTAATACGGTACATAATCGCAATTTTCATTAATGTTGTCTGGTAAATAGTAGTATGCTATTGGGCAAATAAAGTTTATTACTATTAATAATAGTTAGACGAAGATATGTTTTTCTTCAGCCCAAGTCTTGGGTCCTTTTTTTCTTGGGATATATTCAAGCAAATATAAACCGGAGAAAATAAATTAATAAAGTCAGAGAATTCAACTGAGACGTAAGGAATATCAGACAGCATTTCTCTTTATTTCTGACCTAGTTTCCCAAATAAAATCGATGAAATATTTTGATGAATGCAGATATATATATATTAAAATTCCTCAACAAGGAATATATGCGATCGCGCTACAGAAAGAAGTTTGTCAATATTTAAAAATAATTTATATTAACCTAATAAGGAGAAGTTAGGGGCGAAGACAATTGAAGTTAGAAATTCGCTTTACGGAAGCATTTACCCTCATTAAAAATAAATTATGTGAAGAGCGTTATAAGAGCTTCGAAAGGCAGTATTTGAATAGAATGCATAACGAGATAAAACGGTCAAATGGAAAACAGTGACAGGATTTGCATAGTATAGGTTCTCAGCCGAATGAACTAGCTTTTTCTGATAAGGTCTTTGTGTTCCAAGCTATCTCTAAGATATTTAAGGATGGTCTACTTTGCGCAGTTCCATTCAACTATGACTTACGCAATATTGGTTTGGGGCCATTCGGTTCATTTAATGGATGTCTTTGCGATCCAGCGTAGGTGTATTAGGTTAATTGCTGGCCTGGGATATAGAGATGACTGCAAAGCAGCCTTTAAATCCTTGCAAGTACTAACAACACCTTGCGCATATATTTTGGAATGTATCCTCTTTATTAAAGAAAATATTAGTAACTACAACACTAATACTGACTTTCACACCTATCCGACGAGACTCAATGATAACGTAAGATTAGATTATTTAAGACTAACCAGAAGCAGAAATGGTACACATTATTATGCGGCAAAGTGTTTCAACGCCTTACCAAAAATTGTAAAAATATATCTTCCTCAACTTCTTTAAAAAAGATAATGAAAATTTATTTAATTAAAAAATGCTTCTACTTTGTCTCAGAATGTCTTAGTAATAATTTTGACTATTTAATTACCGAATGTTAAGTGTATTTATTAATAATATAGTTTAATTAAATATCTAATATTAGTTTATTTCCTGCTTGTGTTCTTTTTGACATGTGTAAAGACTTTCTTGTGTATCAGCCTAAATAAATATTATTATTATTATTAACCATATTCGTAACTAATTATTTTTTGAGGTTACTAACAATAAGTAATATAAACTAAGAACTTTTGGCCTCAACTCAAACATTTGAAAAAATGTGTATATGGGAACCTAATTTTTCACACATAACAGGAATTACAAACAGACAGACCACCCGCGCATTTATTTACCGCTTCGAGATCCGCCTTACTGAATGTACCGATGATGTCCGCTAACAACGCAGAACCGGTCGGCAGACGCTCGCTGCCGAGAGTTCGTACACCTACGACTCATTTGCGTCCACGCTTCCGCGACTTCGGCCAAGGATAAACAGATGCGCATTCGGAATGAATGACGGAGAGCGTACGCTAAAAATACGCGAGCAGCACGCGCGAGGAAGTGCCACAAACATCGAACGAGGCCGAAGAACAAACAATCCCACGACCCCCGCACTCGCTAAAGCCATTCGTGCAGTTGTAGGTGGGATGCGGATCGGAATTGTCTTATGAGCGGTTGCGGTGGCTTTTTAAGCGAAGCGAGCTTTAAACGGAGGCGGACGCTCGGAGTGAAATGTTTCGGAATAATGCAATTAGCTGCGTTTTGGGGGAATGCTTGAGACACCCTCCTCGGTTACATTTTTTGCCACAGTTGTATCGTGTTTTGACGGTTTGAGCGGATGTATTAGCTTTAAACTGCGTGAAGGGAAAGGGGTCCATAGGATTCGTTAGTTGTTTCTAGTCGGAATGAAATTGAAAAGCGTCACGAAAGAATTTCGTAATTAAAATCGGCATTTCCATTACTAAAATTAGAACGACTTCTAGAAGCGTTAAGAAGTATATTAAAGCAGATCGCCATTTTATTTTACAAGCTTGTTGTGGCACTTTAAATGGCACGCTAAGTCCATGTAAAAAAAGGTTTGGTTATAAAGAGGCGTCTGTTCGTGCGTATATCTCATAATTCAAATTTTGGTTGGCTCTGATGTCGGCATTGGTATTAACGGCTTGGTAAAAGATATCTGCCAAAATTATTTTTCGGTTATATACGAACATAAGTTAATAAATTATATTTACATGTGTGCCAAAATTGCATTAAGTTTTCATGACTTTTTATCAACATAAGTAAGGACAAAATTACGAAGGTTTCACGTTGTTACTTGCAAGAATTTTAAATATATTGTCAATTGGTTTCATCAAACACTGCACCGCATTGGGAGGTAGTTAAATGTTTCGGTACGGTGAAACTCATATTGCCAATAACATTATAGAAATATATTTTATGCATAGTTTGCATAATGAAATAAAAAGGTGGCAACGATAATTTAGTACCAGAAGAGTCATAGTTAGGAAGGGTTAGGGACACGTTTTCAGTCGATTATTTTGAAATGCCCATACTTTGTGCGAAAACTATTCTCAATATTTTTGACAAATTCAAAGCAGATGGTTGTGTTCAAAGTTTACACATAAAAAGAAATAAAACTAATAAAATAACAAATTAATGACTTTAGAGAGTGTGTGTGTGAGAGAGAGAAATGTCAAGGAAATGTGTAAACCACCCGAACTCTTTTTGCTACATTTGTGGCGAATTGACATTTAAATATCAAAAATGATCTGTCACGCCTTTCCTTAAAAAGTGCTATGAGCAAAATTTCAGGTGTAAATTAGGTGATGAAGGCAAAAAGCTGGGCTCCCCGTATTTGCTGTGTTAGGTGTGTCAGACTTCTTATAGTGTGGTCAAAAGGTGAACGACATATGCCTTTTGCTATTCCTATGATTTGGACAGAACCATCAGATCATATTTCCGATTACTATTTTTGTCTTACAAATATAAGTGGTATGACTTCTAAATTCAAACATACTGTAAAATATATTAATATTCCATCTGCACTGAGACCAGTGCCTCACAATCCGGAATTACCTGTGCCTAAACCTCCACAAAACATGACACTAAGCGACGATGAAAGTGCTGATGACGAAGTAAACGTAGAAAGTTTCGCAGGCGACAATATGGATTTGGATCCAACATTTCAACCTGATTCGTCTTGTTCGTCTCGCATCTTCTAAGTCAAGCAGACCTCAACGACCTCATCCGCGATTTAAAGTTGTCTAAGAAGCAAGCCGAACTTCTAGGTTCCAAATTAAAAGACTGGAATTTTCTTCAGAGTGGAACAAAAGTTGCTCGTTTCGTAATCGAGATGCAGAATTTGAGAATTTTTTCTCTATGGAAGGAGGACTTGTATTTTGTAATGACGTCCGTTTTATTATGAAGACGCTTAGTCATGATTATAATACAGATGAGTGGCGTTTGTTCATTGACTCTTCCAAATTAAACTTGAAAGCGGTACTACTCCAAAATGAAAATAAGTTCCCCTCTGTTCCTTTGACTCATGCAAGCGATTTGAAAGATTCTTATGACACCAGAAAGCTTCTTTTGGACAAAATTAAGTATGACGGCTTTAAGTGGAATATTTGCGGCGATTCGAAGTTGTTTCACTTTTGCTCAGCATGGAACTCGGTATTGTTATTTCCTCTGTAAATGGGACGGTCGGGATAGGAAAAATTATTATAAAAAGAAAGAGTGGCCAAAACGAACTTCACTGACACCTGGAAATAAGAATGTCATTGGTACCTCACTTGTTGATCCTCAAACAAATTATTTGTCCCCCTTTGCACGAAAAGCTTTGTCAAAGGTATGGATAAAACTAACAGTGGGTTTGCATATGTGAGGAGTAAGTTCTCTAAGATCAGTGATGCTAAAGTAAAGGAAGGTATTTTTGTGGGACCCCAGATCAGACAGCTACTTCGAGATGAAAAATTTGTTGAGGCGGAAATGAAAAAGCAGCATGGTTGTCTTTTAAGGAGATTTGCGACGGCTTCTTGGGAAATACTAAAGCCGAAAACTACGTAGAGATTGTTAACGATCAACTAGCCTCATATAAAGCCATGGGTTGCAACATATACTTTCTCGACTCCCACTTGGACTTTTTCCCAAAAAACCTTGCTGCAGTCAGTGACGAGCATGGCGAAAGATTTCAGCAGGACAGTCTACTCATGGAGAAGAGATACCAAGGCAAATAAATCTGAAATTTTGTTGACCAGTGTAACCTTTCTAATTCGAATACAAGAATAACGATATTTAATTTTCTGATACGGTAGATGCTACAAAGAAAAAAAAGGTTTGACACACTTTTTGGGCCACTCGGGGAATGGAGAATGGAATTAAATTATTAATATAATAATCGGACGCAGAGTAAGAAATTAATCACTGCCCAGATGGAATAGTTTGATAAAAGCGAATCAATTATGCGAGCGGTTTTAATCTAGAAACGACAATCACATAAATATATGACCGGCGACACGTATATGAGTAGGCACGCACTGCAAGCTGCAGGAACAGTTCGAGAAGAAACGGTAATTTTCGTATCTAACGCTTCGTGTGGCGGTCGTATTAAAATTATGGTCAGCGCAGTTTCTATGGGCTATGAATAGATATTTTGATGGAATATTAAAGCACAGGTGCAAGCGATGTACGTATGTAAGTAAAGGTACACTCGCTTAATAAGTATATGTTTGTTGTTGCCGAAATATCGTCTTCCTTTCCTTAGTAATAAATACCTAGAATGTAGATAAATATTATGTGATGTGAGTTCACGATTTGTAGATTGAAATATACATACTTACATATACATGAATAAATTAGATTTTTGCAAAACAACTTGCGTATTGACTAACTACATTCATGATGTACACTAGGGACACTTTCTAATTGTACGACCTAACGCTCAACGTAGACCCTACATGCGTAGCATGGATAGTGGACAGCTTATTGCATTCATCGGCTTCCTCGCAATGTGTAAACACGAATGTGCGGTGTCTGTGTGTATTTTAAAAATGTCTTAGGTGTATTTATAAATGTGAAAAAAAAAGCATCTATTATTTGACGTATTTGAATAGGAAGAATGGATGTTTCAAGTATTTCGAATAAAATAATACTGTAGTCTTATTAAATTGTTTTGAAAGGTAATTTCATTACTTTTTG
>JARFOC010000562.1:0-28124 GCA_031763485.1 Osmoderma eremita
TAAAAGTTATCGGAAGGCGTTTTATTAGATACCTTCGTCGAAAGGTGTTACTACGCAGTTTACTATGTTGTAAATGTCATGGCAAGCAAACAATACTTGTTACAACGTTTCATAAAATTAAACAACATTTAAAATAAAATACATTTCAAATATTCGGATAACCCCAACAAAGTGTATAAGTTATTGTCTGCTTGGGTATTTTTCTTCATGATTTGTCTTAGGCTGAACATATGATCCATCGTTCCTCTATTGGGTCTAAATCCGCTTTGGTTCTCATCTATGCTCTTTTCTACGATTATTCATAGTCTATTTTCCAAAATAGTTTTGTTCCAAGATATTGGTAAAATTGGTAAAATTTTGCAATAGTCCAGTCTCTCTTTTTTCATTTTTCTTAACGCTAGTTCAACTTCTTCACTTGTAATTTCACTGTTCTCTTCTCGAGATCAACTTCTTGTCTGTTAACATCTGTTCCTACTTCTGTATTTCTATTTAATTTTGTACTAAAATATTCCTGCCACCTTTCTATAATTTGTTCATATGCTGTCAACAAATTTTCATTCTTATCTTCTATAAAATTACTGCATTCTTTTTTGTAATTTCTAATAGATTTTAGAGTTCTTTATAATAGCTTGCTGTATCCTGTACTGTTCTCTTCCATTTTGTCTTCCCATGAATTTCTTTTTGACTCCGTAATAATTAGTTTTACTAGATTCCTCTGTTCTTTGTACATCTTATATTTTTCTATTGTTTCACTATTTAGATACTCTTTCCAAGTTTTTTCTCTAGTTTTACTGCTTGTTCAACTTCTTTATTCCACCAGGCTCTACCTTTGAAATTCATTTTAGTTATTTTTCCGAAAACCATATTTTTTTTTTAAACCGTGCAATAAAACTATATCTTTAGGCCATTACTCCAAAATCTTTTAGTAAATTTATCTCTAGTGCTCTTACAATATTTACTTCACTTTCCTTTTATTACAGTACACAGAAAATGTCACCCAGACGACTTCAGATGTAGTTCCCCTGGAGCACAGTCCGAACAATGTGTTTCAAAGGAGAAACGTTGCAACGGCTACTTAGACTGCAGATCTGGTAAAGATGAAGAAGGATGTCCCGGTGTGCCTTGCAGACTAGACCAATTTCGTTGCTCCAACGGCAAGCGTTGCGTAGAACTTTCGCAGAAATGCGACCACAAAAGCGACTGCGAAGATGGATCTGACGAACAGGGATGCAGTAAGTGCAATTTCCGTTTTCTTTCATCATTTTAGATGAGTTATTTTATGGTTTTTTAAACCCATTTTCTCTCCTTCCTAGACTTTCCAATTTGCCACGCGATGCAATTCAGATGTGCGAACGCAGTTTGTTTACCCAGAGGTTACCACTGTGACGGCTGGAAGGATTGTACAGACGGTTCGGATGAGTTAAACTGTACCAGTGTGCCTTGTCCGGAGAACAAGCATACGTGCCTTAGGCTTGGGAACACCACGAACGGTTATCAGTGTATAGACAAGACACAGTTATGTGATGGGAATCCGGATTGCGCTGATGGAAGCGATGAATCCACGAACAGTTGCTGTAAGCATTTTTTTTATATTTTCCAATTATCAAGTATCAACATAAACAATCGGGAGTTGTATTTAAATTGCGTCATTACTTCAAAACCAGAAGTGGGAGGAACTTAAAATTGATGTTTTTTTAATGACGTGTCCGAGTATTTCTTCCAAAAACAAATTGCTTCAAATTTAATGAATTTGTTCCACAAATTTCCCCCGCACTATACAGGCTGTTTACGGTCTGGTGATTTTATTTTCAAGAGGTGATTAAACATCTTAAAATAAGGTCATTAACGTAAAAATATCTTAACAAAGTTGCATAATGTTTTTAAAAAATTGTAGTTTTTTTTGTAGTTTTTATTATTAACTGTTGGACATGCTTGGATAACTCCAAGTTTCAATTGCACATGTCCAGATCGGTTTGATGACTGACTTGTTGATTAATAATTTATTTTCAATTGATAATTTTTATTTGCCACCGATTAACCAGTTTCCTTTAATTTTAGTTCTATTTGCTTCTTTCTTTTTAATATACTGTTTCTAATTTAGTTTAGACTCCAAAGGAAATCCCAGATACTTAACTTCTTCTCTCTGTGGTATATCAGCTCCGTTAAGGTTTATAGGTTGGCATCTCCCTTTCTTAAGGGCCCCTTCGACAATATTATGGTATATGACACAAGTATCTCAGTCGACAGACTTCCAATTTATGTGATGTGATAGTCAGTTTAATTTATGAGATAAACACTCAATGATTTTTTTAAATAAACTTCAACCCCAAGAAATTATTAACAATATGCGAGCGTCTGGTATGCAAAGGGTTAGTACTGACTACGATTTTAAGGGTGGTAATGAAGCATATATTCAAAAAATTTCAGGAATGTTAGTTAAAAGTATACTCCCAAATACCCAACATGGTACGAGACCGTTGAAGAGGACCCTTACGGGTAAAAATTCCCTATTTTCCATTTTATAACCACACTCCAATTTGGTTTAAATGCTCTTAAAGATTGGATGCTGTTATTGTGGAATCTCCTTGACTGTCAAATATTAGTTTCTGTACATTTTGACATCGTTAAATCCTGTTAGGTGTTTTCATAGTTTTGATAAGGTTTCTTGTGTAAATTTTTTTAGACTAAGTTACTTAAGTAAAATCATAATGAAAGAAAATTTACCAATTGACGTTAACTGCAAAACCTAATAGTTCTGTTATACGAGGGATGTCTTCACAATTATGGGCATTGTTATATTGCAGATTTGCTTGTTTTTCCATATAACTACCATTTCACCATGTGCCATCTTTAGACAACTCTTTGGTAGTTTAATTTACAGCTCTTTACGTCATTTAAGTATCGAAATTGTACACCTCCTGGAGATTTTCTCAATTCTGGAAACAAATGATAGTCGCTATGTAGTAGATCAGGAGAATAAGGTGCATAAGGGACTAATTTCCAGAGCAATTCATTTAAAACTTTCGACTGGCAATTTCGTCTTGAGTTATCCTGTTGCCAGGTCGCCTTTTGGTGAACACTTGTTGCAATGGCCCGGACAATAGGTTTGAATGATATTCTGCGTTGATTGTTGTTCCCTTTAGTAGCTAATCCATCAAAATTATCCCATTGCAATCCAAAAACACAATAATCATCGTTACTTTACCAACAGATGGAACAGGACGTGGACCACGTCTTTCTGCTAGTTTGAGCCTTTTCTTTGATTAAAGTTTTTATTTCCTAGTTTAGTGGATCCATGTTTCATCAATTGTTATTTTTCATTGCTAAAATAAATTATCATTGAACAGCTCTTTAAATTAGCGACAACTGTCATATCTGTGCAGTTTCTACTCGTATTTCAACAGCCCAGATACATATTTGCTAAGTAGTTGAAACATACTGATTGGCATCAACCAACGTCGTTGTTCGAACCTGTCCACACTTGTGTCTGAAAGTTTTAGTAATTACGTCTGTATTAGTCAGCCAGGATCTCAATATCTAGAACTTCGGAAGGTTCCCGCATACACATATATTTTGGGTATTTTTCATTTGTTACAAGACCCAAGGAAGAATGAATACACTTTCCTCCTCATTCTCTCTTAATAAACCTTCGTGACATCAACTCAATTAATCTAAGGCATCGCGTCCTTCCAACAATAAATCAAGCATATTACTACCCCTCCAGGGAAATTCATCATTCATTTTCCTCCGTTATTCCACATGCAACAGTAAATAAATGATTCTCTTCAATTTACCAGCGAAGCTGTCTTGCCCCATACTGGACTGCGAGCACGATTGCAAGCCGTCCGTTTCGGGAGGCGCCTGCTACTGTCCCAAAGGTAAGAAATTGGCGTCAGACGGTAGGAGCTGCGTGGACAGGAACGAGTGCGCCGAATGGGGCTACTGCGACCAGCTGTGCACGAACACCGAAGGCGGTTTCGCCTGCTCCTGTGCGAAGGGTTACTCGCTTCAATCGGGTAACAGATGTATCGCGAGCAACGCCAGTCTCACGATGATATATTTCGCCCACGAAAGCGCCGTAGTTTCGATGAATTACCAGGGAAATGACGTCCGCATAGTGGCCAACACGACTGGCGCCACGGGGTTAGACTTCCATTATAGGAAAGGATTGCTGTTCTGGTCGGATATCAAGACCAGAAGGGTATGTTGGTGTTTTATTATTTTGTAGATAAATGTTTGATATTTTTCGTAAACTGCTTCTATTCTTGAATTCCATATCTGTTTATATACAGCGCCTTTTTTCCTAACGTTACCCATAGGTATTTCCTACAGTAGTGTAATATTTAGGGGTCTTCACTTACTTCTTTCCAGATCTGCCATCATTCATTCTGTTCAATATTTCCATTCTCCTCTTTGCTCTCTTACCGTCTTCGACTATTTATCTATTTTGCAAAAAAAAATGCTAATCCTCTCTTTATTGCTTAGCAAAATTGTCTTTGCTGCTCATATTTTGTATTTTGAAATTTACAGATTCACGTTCAACAATCAATCAACAACCCCAATCCGTTATTCCCGAACCACGAAATCGAAATCATTTCTCCGGGAGGGTCCTGGACGCCGGTAGCAATCGCAGTCGATTGGGTAGGCGACAAACTTTACGTAGCAGACTCAGTGGGACAGAAAATCGACATCTTCGAGTTCAGAGAAAAATCGCACGCCATCGTCTTGGGCTCCAACCTAACTAATCCATCAGACATCGGCCTAGATCCATTAGAAGGTTACCTCTTCGTAGCTGATACCACCCAAATCCTACGTGCCAATATGGACGGAACAGATACCAGATCAATAGTATCAGAGGCAGCATATAAAGCTTCTGGAATAGCTATTGATATAATAGCGAAAAGGGTATTTTGGTGTGATTCCCTATTGGATTATATAGAAACTGTTGATTACGATGGTAGGAATAGGGTGATGGTATTGAGAGGTCAACCAGTGCCTAGTCCATCACGTTTGGCCCTGTTCGAAAATAGAATCTTCTGGACGGACAGCACAAGGCAAGGAGTCATCTCAGTGGATAAATTTGAAGGAAACACGAGCGTACAAATAGTGTACAGGATAATTAATCTAAGGGAACCGAGAGCTATCAAAACTGTGCATGGATTGAGCCAACCACCACTCTTCAATCCTTGTGGCAATGCTAATGGTGGATGTGAACACATGTGCATCATCACTAGAACACCCTCGGGGCTAGGGTACAGGTGCGCTTGTAAAATCGGTTACCGCCTCAATTCGGATGAAATGACCTGCGATCTAGTACACGATTTTCTCATGTATTCCCAACAAAGATTTATTAAAGGAAAAGTCCTCGAACCTGTCATAGAAGGATTTAGCGACGCCATTTTGCCAGTGGTCTCGAAACGTGCTAGATTTGTCGCGTTAGACTTCGACGCTCAAGATGAATATATCTACTATTCGGATGTACTCCAAGACGTCATCTATAGAATCCACAGAAACGGATCCTCGAGAGAAATAGTGCTGCCATCGCAAAATGAAGGAGTCGAGGGTTTAGCCGTGGATTGGGTATCGAAAAATTTATATTACATCGACAGTCGGAAAGGAACTCTGAATGTGTTATCAACCAGAAACGTCACTTACAGGAGAACCTTACTGCACGACTTGAAACGGCCAAGAGCCATCGTAGTCCACCCAAATCGAGGTTACATCTTCTTTTCTGAATGGGATCGGCCAGCTAACATATCCAGAGCCCACAGTGACGGTTCCAACATTGTTACGTTCAAAAACTTTACCTTAGGTTGGCCTAATGGCTTAGCAATAGATTATGGTACGGACAGACTGTATTGGTGTGATGCTTTGTTAGATCACGTGCAACATTCTAATTTGGACGGTGGCGATGTCAAAACGATAAGCTCACGTTTGCTAAAACATCCCTTCAGCATTGTGATACATAGAGATTACATGTACATAACTGATTGGAGATTGGACGCTATAATGAAGTTGAACAAACTTGGTGGGGGCAAAGAAGAAATTCTAATTAAGGAACCACAAACTAATCGATTGTATGGTGTTAAGGTAAAAAGGCTTTCATTTTATTTATTTATTTTTGTACCTACAAAACATGCTTAAAAAAAACTTTAAAGCTAATAATATCAATTGTGATCTAATAGCCATTGAAATATAATTCAATCTTTTTTTTTGTTTTTAGATATACAGTAGAGACGAGCAAATGGTTAACGAACTCCATCCATGCTGGCGCGAGAATGGTGGATGTCAAAAATTATGTTTCGCATTACCAATGAACAGATCCAAAGGTTTAACAGCCAAATGTGGTTGTCCCTACGGCGAAACGCTCAGTGAAGATGGAAGAACCTGTATAGCTGACCCCAAGAGCGAACCACCGATCCAAGCTTGCCCCAATAGCTGGGATTTCACTTGCGATAACCAGAGGTGCATCTCGAAGTCGTGGGTTTGTGACGGTGATAACGATTGCTTGGATAACAGTGACGAAGAGCAAAACTGTACTTGTAAGTTAGCGACGACCGGCAAAACTATATTTTTGGAATGAAAACTATCCAATTCACTTTCAGTACCAACGTGCAGCTTAACGGAGTTCCAGTGCAAAAACTTACGATGCATCCCGGGAGCTTTCAAGTGTGACAACGAGAACGATTGTGGCGATCACAGTGACGAGATGGACTGCCCCAACGTGACATGTAGCGCCTCCCATTTTCGTTGCGCGAACGGCAGGTGCATCCCGAATAGTTGGAAATGCGATTCGGAGAATGATTGCGGCGACGGGTCGGATGAAGGTGATAGCTGTGATGAGAAAACTTGCGCCTATTACCAGTACACGTGCCCGAGAACTGGACATTGCATACCTCAAAGTTGGGTCTGCGATGGGGATGACGATTGCTTCGATAAGAATGACGAACAAGATTGCCCTCCGGTGACTTGCTTACCTAATCAGTTTAAATGTACAGATTTACGGCAGTGCATACAAGAGAATTACAAATGTGATGGTATTCCTGATTGTAACGATGGTAGTGATGAGAAAGGATGTCGTAAGTATCAAAATTAAAACACTTTAAGTCATTGCAAAAATGCCACGTGAAAAAACCCTTAATTATTATAAAACTTGAACCTAATCCTTTATCTTTATTTACAGCTGTCCTTGAACCTAACCAATGCAATAACGAGAAGCAATTCCAATGCCAACAATCTGGAATTTGCATACCACGCGCCTGGTACTGCGATGGCACAGCAGACTGCGATGACAACTCCGATGAACCAACTACTTGCGGTGACATCAATTGCCCCACTAACTTCTACAAGTGTAACAACTCTGCTTGCATCTTCAAAGTAGGCTTCATCAAATCCCCTGCCTTCTAAATGGATATACAACAAAAAAAAATGTTTTAGGCTTACATCTGCGATGGAAAAGATGATTGTTTGGATGGTTCAGATGAAGGTCACGAGCATGCTTGCAAACGACCACCATTTCAATGCCCGTCAGGACAATGGCAGTGTCCCGGAGTTACCGAACGCTGCGTTAATATGACAGACGTTTGCAATGGAAGACTCGATTGTCCGAACGGTGCTGATGAAGGTGAAGGTTGCGTTTTGAACGAGTGCGAGCACCATGGAGGATTATGCAGCAATGGCTGTAAACAAACACCCCTCGTAAGTTCTTTTTGTATTATAATTTCATTATAACATGCAATTCAACAGCCATGTTAAAATGGTAACCATTCAAACCTTTTATTTCAGGGTGCCACTTGTACTTGTCCGAAAGGTGAAATCTTAAGCGAAGACAGCGTGGTATGTGTAGACCAAAACGAATGTGAACCGCCAGGCATGTGTTCCCAGATGTGCACTAACACTAAAGGCTCCTACTTTTGCTCTTGTGTACCTGGTTACAAATTAACGAACGATAATTTCTGCAAAGCCTACAGTAAGTTCACTGGATCCTGCCTACGTCAAAAAAGAATTATATCTACAAAACTGTTTTCTATTCCAGATCACAGCAATGCTTTCCTCGTCGTCTCCAACAGACACTCCATCTTGATAGCTGATCTTTATGATCACAGCATAGAAAGAGTTCCTATAAATGTAGAAAACGTAGTTGCGACTTCATCCAATATGCACAACGGCAGGATATTCTGGTCTGATATGAAATTGAAGAAAATATCTCGATTGGATCGTGGTGGAGAACCCGTCGATATAATCTCTACTGGTTTAGATCTGGTTGAGGGATTGGCATACGATTGGATAAGTCACAATATTTATTGGTTAGACTCGAAATTGAACACTATCGAAGTTGCTCAAGAAAACGGATCTGCGAGGATAGTTTTAGTCAAGGAAAATATAACACAACCTAGAGGAATGTGTCTTGATCCAAGTCCAGGGTAAGAATTTTTACTGTCACGACTTCATCAAAAAAAGGCTGTACTTTACTTTATCTTAAATTCCTTTAACAGAGCGCGCTGGTTGTTCTGGACAGATTGGGGTGAAAATCCAAGGATTGAAAGGATCGGTATGGACGGAACTAATCGTTCTGTAATCATCAACACCAAAATCTACTGGCCTAATGGTTTGACGTTGGACACGGCTACACAAAGGGTTTATTTTGCCGATTCTAAATTAGATTATATCGATTTTTGCTACTACAATGGTACTGGACGACAGCAGGTGTTAGCTGGTAGTCACTACTTGTTACATCCGCACTCTTTAACACTCTTCGAAGACACTCTATACTGGACGGATAGGCAATTGAATAGAGTATTGTCAGCGCATAAATTTAAAGGTTAGTATTACCTTTCGTGCTCCCAGGATTTCTTAATTTTAAACACCGTCATTTCTCTAATAACACCAAACATAATTTTGCAATACTTTAATTATTTATTCTTGTAACTTTCAATGATATACATGTACAATAACTGATATAATATTCGTACACCAAGCAACTGGCACATATCGGCCCGCGTCACAACCACTACCACTCGAGAGTGCAGAGTTAAAAAAATGTTTATGTTACGCAACAAGGAGAAACCAATCTTCTTCCGCTTTTAATTGTTAGATTCTTCTGTAAACAAAAGTGTTTATTATATTATTAAGTTTTAAATATTATTTTTTTCATTTTAGGAGATAATCAGACAGTAGTCTCACATCTAATATCACAACCCTTGAGTATACACGTCAATCATCCATCTTTACAACCGATGTCACCAAATCCATGCGAGAGCCAGCCTTGCCAACATATTTGCCTGTTATCCCCAACAGCAAGTCAAGGTTACACTTGCAAATGTAAGGCTGGATTTAGAACAACACCAGATGGTAATTGCATCGAAGAAGAAACATCGTTCTTGATGGTAATGCGTGGCTCGCAAATAGTCGACGTATCCATCAGGCCAGGAGATAAGACCACAGGATTTTTAACTCCAATTGTCGGCATAGACCACGGTCTCCAAATTGATTACGACAGGAAAACTACGAGCATCTTGTGGATTGAAGGAAAAGAAGACGATAATGATAATGTATGTTGTTCCTTTACAAAATTGACGTATTTTAAACAATTACTCTTTTCTTATAGTGTACAATATGGACTATGCCTTACACAGGCGGGAATAAAACGCAATTCGGCGGGTTGGAGTCTGGAATTATAGGAGCACCATCCGTTGTAGCTTTCGATTGGTTGGGAAGGAACTTATTCTTTGGGAATCGCATTACTAGTACCCTAGAAGTAATGAAAGTCGACGGTAAGACCAAACACAGAGCTATAATATTAGCCAACACCGGAAATGACACCTCAGTAGCAAGACCCAGGTCGCTTTGCATCGATCCAACTGACGGTAAAATTTATTGGATAGACGAAGGGGGGTATGGTGTACCGGAGAAGATCGGTAAAGTTAACATGGACGGTTCTAACCCAATAATCTTAGCCAAGCCCGTGAAACCCGACGCCATCACCATCGATATAGACCGGAAACTAATCTACTACAGTACGCAGTACCCAGCACAAATTATCTCGATGGACATCAATGGTTTCAACTCAAAAACCATATTGGACGAATCAAATAGCATTGGACAAGCAAAAGCTTTGGCTGTTATGAATAATACTTTATTCTACTTGGATCCTATGTATGAGAAATTAATGAGAGTCGACTTAAATGACATCCACAATGCAAAAGTGATTTTAGAGAATGAACCTGACTTAAAAACTTTTGCGATTTTCAAGAAGCGACCTCTAATCGACCATCCGTGCTTGACCTCCAATGGAAATTGTGATCAAATCTGCTTACCACATGAAAGTAGATCAAGATTATGTACATGTGGTGTTGGTTTCAAAAAGGAGAACGAAGTACGTTGCGTAGAATTCAAAACATACGCTGTAGTAGCACAACTAGACACGATCAGAGGGTACAGCTTAAAGGACAGCTCTGAAGCAATGGTTCCTATATCAGGTACAGGACATCACATTTTGCATGTTGATATTCACTACGCAGACAACTGGATCTATTGGGTCGAATACAACAGAGGTGTATGGAATGGAATCTTTAGAATAAGACCTAACGGATCAGACATACAACCAATAATACGTGACGGTATAGGTAGCAACGGTATTAGGGGCTTGGCTATAGATTGGATCGCTGGAAACTTATATTTCACAAACGTATTCCCACACGAGAACTATTTAGAAGTATGTTGGTTAGATGGGAAACATCGCAAAGTTCTCGTAAAGACCACAAATGACTCCCCAAGGGAGTTAGCCGTAAATCCCTTGAAGAGAATGTTATATTGGATCGACTACGGTCAGTATCCAAGAATAGGTAAAGCAAGATTAGACGGCAGTCAATGGACTCCGATTGTCACATCGGGTATAAGCAATCCACGGGATCTGACTATAGATATGAACACCCACGATGTATACTGGGTCGACTCAAAATTAGATACCATACAAAAAATATCGTATGGTGGCGGAAGCAGACAAATAATCAGGAGGAACCTCCCCAACCCCATGGGTATAGCTATCCATATGGATGACGTCTATTGGGTTGATAGGAATTTGAATGTTGTATTTAAAGCGTCAAAAACAGCTGAAAATATGACAGTCCCTGTTAAAGTAAGGACCAACCTGCAACGACTTAGGGATATATCAATCTTTGACGTCAATACCCAGCCTAAGGACACTACAAATCCATGCCTTAAATTGGGTAATGGAAATTGTGAGCAGTTATGCTTCGCTTACCCTATCGACGCACTATCTTCAAGCTTCAAATGTGATTGTGCCACCGGAACTTTGGCCGCTGACAACAGGAAATGTGAATTCATTGATGAGTATCTCGTCTTCACTACCAGAACTGAAATTAGAGCTATCAGCCTGACTCCTACCGATACTACCTTACCGTTCACCCCAATCGCTAACCTAACCAATGTAGTCGGAATCGATTTCGACTATGCCGATAACAAACTATTATTCACGCAAATCAGGCCCTTCAGTAGGATAGCCTCGATGCCCTCTACCAACCCCACATATGCTAGCATCCAAAATATCATGAATAAAGGTATAAATCCGGAAGGCATCGCATATGATTGGACTCAGAAAAAAATATACTGGACAGACTCATCCAACCACAGCATCTATGCCATGAACATGGATGGCCATGACTTAGTTATGATCGCAAGAGTCGAACGACCACGAGCTATAGTTATAGATCCTTGCAACGGTACTTTATTCTATACGGACTGGGGTAAATTTGGAACACATGGAAAGATTATCAGAACTACAATGGCTGGTTCGATAAAACGAGTTATCATCGATAAGAACTTAGCACAACCCTCGGGATTGGCACTGGATTATGAAGACCAAATGTTGTATTGGACGGATGCAGTCAGAGAGAAAATAGAACGTGCCGATTTGGAAGGAAAGAACAGGGTTGTATTAGTGGCGGCTACCATATACCCCTTCTCAATAACGGTGCTTGGGAAACATATATATTGGACAGATTTGCAGCTGCGTGGTGTATATCGCGCCGAGAAATACACCGGTGCTAACATGATTGAAATGGTGAAACGTTTAGATGACAGTCCGAGGGATATACAAGTGTACAGCGCAAAAAGACAAATTTGCCAAGTGAATCCCTGCAAGATCAACAATGGTGGTTGCGCGCAGAGCTGTCACCCAGGCGTAAATGGAACGGCAGAATGCAGGTGTGACGACAACTCGAAATTGGTGAATGAAGGCAGGATGTGCGTCTCTAAAAATTTAAGCTGCGACGTCAACAAGTTCTACTGCGGCAACGGCAAGTGTATATCGAGAATGTGGGCCTGCGACGGCGAAGATGATTGCGGAGATAAAAGTGACGAGGATCCGAACTATTGCTGTAAGTTCCTCTCTTTTCGATCCCCAGTAAAGTGAACTTCCAATAATTACAATGTTGCAGCATTCCATTCGTGCTCACCCAACGAATTCCGATGCGCCAACGGTCGTTGTATATTCAAATCTTGGAAGTGCGACCATGAAAATGATTGCAAGGATGAATCTGACGAACAGGATTGTAACTATCCTCCATGTGCAACTGGGGAATTCACTTGCGCTAATCACAGGTGTATCCCACAAGCTCAGGTGCGTAAAATTGATCCCCATTTGTCCTATATCCATTTCCGCAAATAGATTTCTTTACTCGTAAAGAATCTTGGGACTTCATAAACCTTGATGATGACGATATGCTTTTATTTTCTACATTTTAGGTTTGCAATGGCGTGAATGATTGTAAGGATAATGTAACTTCAGATGAAACGCACGAAATGTGTCCTAGCAACACAACCTGTCCGTCTAACCACTTAAAGTGTGAAAAAACTAACATTTGCGTGGAACCATACTGGTTGTGTGATGGCGACAATGATTGCGGTGACAATTCTGATGAAAATCCGTTGCACTGTTCGCATAGAACTTGCCCGCCGAACAGCTTCAGATGCCCCAACCACAGGTGCATCCCAGCCACGTGGTAAGTTTTTGAAATAACCGATCCCCTTGGACATTTGCTAAAATTAAACAAATATGAGTTTGGCGGTGTAGAAATTGTTTCTCTAGACCAAGTCATAACAAAGAAATAAAGCAAAAGTAATGATTGGCGAATACCTTATTGAATACAACGTTTTTCAGGTACTGCGACGGTGATGACGATTGTGGTGACGGTGCTGATGAACCGCCAGAATATTGTAAGAGTGAGGGTAGGACGTGCTTTGGCGATTTGTTCACTTGTGACAACGGAAACTGTATACCACGCATATACATATGTGACAGAGACAACGATTGCTTGGACAATAGTGACGAAGACAAGAGGCATCAGTGCAGTAAGTATAGTTACTCTACCTACAATAAATTCAAGAAGAAACGTAGCGTAAGGTACGCCCGGGCAAGTTGTGTTTGCTTTAAAACCTGGCGTACACATGAATAAAATGATTATTGCCTTTTTGGTTGAATTTAACTTTCCTCTAAGTATCTATAACAGTTTCATTTATCACAAATTTTGCTTACAGATGATAGGAAATGCGACGAAGAAACAGAATTCACTTGCGAGGCTAATAAAGCCTGGGGTAGGGCCCAATGTATACCGCGCAAATGGTTGTGCGATGGTGATCCAGACTGCGTAGATGGCGCTGACGAAAACGCCACGTTGCACAGATGTTCCACGCCACAACCTTGTTCCGATGACCAATTCACCTGTGCAAATGGACGATGCATCAATCAAGTAAGCGGAATTACCTTTCTACTAATTCAATATTCATTTTTCACGTCTTTCCAAGGGATGGGTCTGCGACCACGACAACGATTGCGGCGACGGCTCGGATGAAGGCAAAGAATGTAACATGAAATACAAGAATTGCACGCAAGAGGAGTTCACCTGTCAGAACTTCAAATGCATCCGCATGCAGTACCGTTGCGATGGAGAGGATGACTGTGGCGATACGTCAGATGAAGTGGATTGCAGTAAGTGTAGATTTATACTCTAGTAATTGGGGTAGAATAACAAATATGACGTGTTCGTTTCTATTTAGAAAAAGACAACAATACCTGCTCGAGTTTGGACCAGTTTAGGTGTAATAACGGACAGTGTATAGACGCCCAGAGGGTCTGCAACAAAGAAATCGATTGTAGTGACGAATCTGACGAACCACTTCATTGTAACGTGGATGAGTGCGCCAAGACTGAGATCCACCAGTGCGGGCACAAATGTGTCAATACTCTTACTGGTTACTATTGCGAATGTAACCAAGGCTATAAGTAAGTTCCAAACACAGCAATTCTATATTGTACTGGTTAAAATAATTTGCGTTACGTTTATATAAAATCCCATTGTTTGGATTCATAATCTGTATGAGTCATAGTTAAGAAGAATTTTGATTTTTATTTAGATTTCATTTGTTATATATCAATTATTCCTGTTTAAGACTACTAAGTGATGGAAAAGCTTGTGCAGATCTCAACGAATGCCTGGAAACTCCGGGGGTATGCTCGCAGTACTGCGAAAACACTTCGGGCAGCTACTACTGCAAGTGCAACGAGCAGTTCTACCAACGTCAAAGCGACAACCACACTTGCAAGCGCAAGGACACCATCGAGCCCTGGCTGATATTCACCAACAAATATTACATCCGTAACATCTCGATAGATGCCCATCAGTATAATTTGATGCACCAAGATTTGATGAACGTTGTCGCTATTGATTTCGACATACGCGAAGAAAAACTGTACTTCTGCGACGTTACGGCGAAAACCATATTCAGGGTACCCATAGGGGGAGGAAGTGGGGAAAAGGAGCCGATTATCAGGCACGATTCCCACGGCCTTGAAGGTATAGCGGTGGATTGGATCGGACGAAAACTATATTGGCTAGATAGGCATTCGAAAAATTTGGATGTGGCCGAATTAAATGGAACCAACAGGAAAACGTTACAAGAAAAGATTCCCGATCCTAGAGCATTAGTCGTACATCCCGGAATAGGCTATTTGTACTTCAGTTCATGGCATTTACAAGCCTTCATAGCGAAAATAGGAATGGACGGTTCGAACATGACCAGAATCTTAACTTGGGAAGACGACATCGCTTGGCCTAACGCGTTAACAATAGATTACTTCACAGATCGCTTATATTGGGCTGATGCTCATTTAGACTACATAGCCTCATCAGATTTGGACGGAAAACATCGTCATATTGTCCTAAGTGGATCAGCAGTACCACATGTATTTGCCTTAACTTTATTCGATGATTACATCTATTGGTCCGACTGGAATTTGAAAGCTATAAGCAGGGGCAATAAATATACCGGGAAGGATTTGAAAATCCTGAGAAATACCACGCATAGACCGTACGATGTTCATATCTATCACCCTCTTAGACAATTGAATTACACCAATCCTTGCGCTGACAACAACGGAGGATGTTCTCATCTTTGCCTGATTGCACCCCCGCACGCCTCTAGTTACTTAAACATTGAAGGTTACGGGGAAGAGGGCTCTACAACCTACAAGTGTACGTGCCCCAATCAATTCTATTTGGGTGGGGATAATAAGACCTGCGTGGCTAATTGCACTCAAGGTCAGTGGAGATGCGGAGGAAGCGATGAGAAATGCATACCATGGTTCTGGAAGTAAGTATACGCACACAATTTCTATAATTCTCCTTCCTCAATGCAATTTTATTTTTAGATGTGACGGTGAGAAAGATTGCAAGGACGGCTCAGACGAACCAGCAACCTGTCCGCCAAGGCAATGCAGGCCCGGCACCTTCCAATGCGACAATGGACATTGCACGCCTTCTGCCACAATCTGTGACGGTACTGACGATTGTGGCGATCACTCCGACGAACGAAACTGCCAACAAGCTTGCCCAGAACTAGAGTTCAAGTGTAAATCAAACGGTAGATGTATATTAAGAAGTTGGCAGTGCGACGGCGATCCAGATTGCAAAGATGGATCAGATGAGGACCCTACTATTTGTGCCAATAGGACTTGCGATGTGGACACTGAATTTAGGTGCAAGAACGGGCGGTGTATACAGAAATTATGGATGTGCGACTTTGATAATGATTGCGGTGACGATTCTGACGAACCGGCATATATCTGCAGGCAAAAGAATTGCACTACGGGATGGCAACGGTGTCCTGGTAGATCTAACTATAGGTAGGTGTTAGAATCTTTAAATGCTAATATTTCTTTAATGTTAACGATTTCTGCAGGTGTATACCTAAATGGCTCTTCTGTGATGGTAAAGACGACTGTCGCGATGGCTCCGACGAGCTCCCAGAGAATTGCCCGACTTGCAACGCCGATACGGAATTCAAATGCGCGAACAATCGCTGCATTCCCAAACAATGGATGTGCGATTTCACCGATGATTGTGGCGACAACTCTGACGAGGCGGCGGCCATCTGCAAGGGCAAGTTCCGCGAATGTTCCGAGTCGGAATTCCACTGCGGAAACGGCAAGTGCATCTCGATGCGCTGGCGTTGCGATCACGAGAACGACTGTCTGGACAATACTGACGAGATGGGCTGCACCGGTTTCCAATGCAAAAATGGCACGTTCCAGTGTGCTTCCGGACATTGTATCGCTTCTTACTTCCGCTGCGATGGAGATAGGGATTGTAGAGACATGTCTGACGAGATGAACTGTCCGCCTAAGTATGCGGGTGGTAGATACTGCCCAGAGTCGAAGTTCCAATGCAGTAATCATCTCTGTATTAGTACGTCGGATATTTGCGATGGAACTGACGATTGTGGGGACGGTTCTGATGAGTCGCCGAGCATTTGTACTAATTTCAATTGTGACACTTTGCACAGGTAAGATTTCTTATGCTTAAAAAGAAAAATCTTGAAAACCTTAAAATTTTCTATAAACACATATACATCATACTAATTTTCATTTCAGATACCAATGCAACAATCACAAATGCGTGCCACGTTATCAACTATGCGACGGTATAGATAACTGCGGCGACAGCTCCGACGAAAACAACATGACTTTGTGCGCGAACAACATCAAACCTTGCAACCCCCTCACGGAGTACACCTGCGCGAACAAAAAGTGTATAGATCAAGGACAGGTCTGCGATTTCGCGGACGACTGCGGTGACAGTTCTGACGAACTCGGCTGTCACCATAACAACGTTTGCAACGACTCAAACCGCGGCGGATGCGAACACAACTGCCTCAACTTGACTCAAGGCAGCTACATCTGTACTTGCATGCCTGGTTTCATAACCTCGAAGGAGAATCGCAAGAAGTGCAAGGATATCGACGAGTGCGCCGAAGGTCTACACCATTGCTCGCATATCTGCGCCAATCTGAATGGCAGCTATAGTTGCTCGTGCAGGGACGGGTTTGGATTATCAGATGGATTGTCTGGAGTTTGCAGAGCTAAGGATGAAGACACGCTACTTTTGTTTGCGAATGGGCCGGAAGTTAGAGCCTTCTCCCTTAGTAAACAGGACGAATTCGACGTTATCAGTCGCGAAAAGAGGATAGAAGCTCTGGATTATAATGTAAATTCGCAGATGATATACTGGGCTGATAGTTATGATAAAACCATCAAGAGGTCGTACATGATCAACGCCCTTAACGGCACAGTGAAAAGCGGTTACTCACAGGACTTGAATATGAAAGGTAAGATGCTAAACAAATAATCATCATTGGGTAGTAATTTAGGGTAGTACATTGGTGTCACCATGATATAATAAAAGCAATAGGTAATATTTAATTCAATGTATACAGACCCTTACGGACCATTCAAAATAATACTACAATAATAATGCATTATTCATGATTTCTGTACTCCCGCCTTTACCTTTTTACAGACAATTCCAAGCCAACATCCATAGCAATAGATTGGATCGGTGACAACTTGTACTGGACTGAAATCGACCGTGCAGGCTCCAAACCCAAAGGCAGAGTAATGGTAGCAAAACCCGATGGCCGATATAGAAGATCTGTAGTATCTGTTGGCCTAGAAAGCCCTACATCGTTAGCAGTCGATCCTGACAAAGGGCGAATGTTCTGGACAGACGCTGGCTCGGCACCTAAAATAGAAATGTCATGGATGGATGGTTCTAGGCGTAAACCTTTAGTGACAGATTCAATACGTCATCCCACTGGTTTAACAATAGATTATGCCATGGATCATACCCTGTATTGGGTGGATACTAAGCTAAACACGATAGAATCCATGAGACACGATGGTACTAAAAGAATGGTTGTCGCTAAGGGTCCTGCCTTGAAGCAACCGATTTCGTTGGATGTATTCGAGTCAGCTTTGTATTGGGTAACCAAAGATTCTGGAGAACTGATGCGACAAGATAAATTCGGACGAGGACTGGCAGTATCTGTTTTAAGCAATCTCTTGAATCCATCAGGAGTTAAAGGTAAATTTGTAAATGTAATATATAAATTTAGGTATCGATTACACCTTTATTGCATCCACAGTTTATCATGAATCCAAGTACAACACAACAATACAAAATCCCTGTCAGAAACATCATTGTTCGCATCTCTGCGTCTTAGTGCCTAGCGGCCATAGGTGCCTTTGTCCAGATTCCGCCGTGCAAGTCAGTAAAAAAACAGATATCGTGTGTGACGCAGCTGCAGAACCTCCCAGACCACAACCGAGGGTGTGCAAATGTCAAAATGGCGGTCTGTGTGTGGAATCCGACGAATCTGACGAACTACGATGCGACTGCTTGACCGACTTCCACGGTGATTACTGCGAGATCCAGTTGGGTCTAAGTAAAAGCGCGGGAGATTCAAACGCGACTGCTATAGTGGTGCCTATAGTGGTTATTCTGCTGGTGTTAGGCTCCGCCGTTGGAGTGTGGTTCTTCATAAGGAAACGACCGTTGTAAGTAAAATATGAGTTTTTTGCGACATTTCTTTTTCATCCCAAATTTTGATTGATAGCGGAAAAGGTTCGGGAATCGGAAGCTTAACCAGCAGTCAAAGTGTATCTTTCAGGCAGGGCACCAATATAGAATTTGGACCTAATGCCTTCAATGAAAATGGCGGTGATGGAAATATAGAACCGCTAGACGTCTCTTACAGCTTAGATCCTGTCAATAATAAGAATCGTGACTTCCACAATCCAATGTACGATGCTGTGCAGAATAACCCAGATGCCATGGGTAACGGAAGTTCAGGTAGGTTCTTCTACCATAAAATGGTTCAAAGTCCTACCATAAACTGGTGATAGTCCTTACTCTTTAATTTCTACACACGTTTTTGCCTACTTTTTCCTATCCTGATCTTCTGATATTCACTATTTATTGCCCAAAATTTATGTATTTCAAAGTACCAAATTAAGAACAAAAGGTAAGGTAAATAATAAAATTACAATTGTATAAACAATCAAGAAAATGAATAATACGTTTGTGGAAAAATAAAATCAAAAAAGTAACTAAATTAGCAATGGTAACAATAATTATTACAACTGATTGGCGCTGAATCTTGAACCCCACACTAGACAACACCTTCGACTGTTTACGGCCGGTAATTCTTGCAACGAGCAGTTAAAATATCGTACTCTCCACTTATAGGCATTATCAGTGCCTTAAAGCAAGAGATTCAGACGAGCCGGCATAATACAGAATGTGGCAACGTTGCGTGTTGCTTATTAAGGAACCAGGAAAAATAATTTGCCCAAAAGATAATGTGGATGTAGCAACTTATACAAAAAAAGAGATGTAAATTTTTTTTCAAAAAAGAGCATAAACTTATACTTCTTTGCCACAATATATACAGATAGTGTGTAATAAGGTTTGATTAGGTAGCCCTCTGGATGGATGGGTGACATGTTGTTTTGTACCATAGATACTTGAGGAACCGTCTTTGGACATTTTGAACGAATTCAAATTATATCCTTGTGGAACCAAGAAAGGAATAGATACAAAACTATTATAGTGAACACAGCAGGACCTATGCTAAGATATGAATTAATAAAGGTTGTGAATCTAGAAGTGAACCCTAAAGGATGATAATTTATGGATAACTAGGGAATGATTTTTTTTAGTAAGGGTGATAATACGCTGCGACCTAAAAGATCTATTGTGTGGCTGTCCAGTCCGATTCGTTTTAAAAAGTGCAGAGTGTCAGAAGGCCCCAGACTAGGTAACTCTCCCTCTTCAATTTCACTTGCTCCCAGGTGCAGGGCCCTTGAGTTGCACAGTGCAGCGCAGTTTGAGAGCAGGTGGATGGATGTTTCATCATGTTCCCCACAAAATCTACATTCGACTTCCTCTGTTATTCGAAGCCTGCTCATGTGTCCTTTCCGTTTACAGTGGGTCACATTGATAAGGGTCTATCAATATGCGAATATTATTTTTACTTAGGTCGATGCATTCTGTAAATCTCTTCCAAGAAATTGAAAGAAACGTATGAAAAGCAATTTTTTGACAAATTTACATGAAGTTTGGTTATCTATCGTTTCAATAATATTTTGTAATTATACCCGACGAGTTGTTTGCAGCAAAACAAAAGTAAATACCGCAATAAAATGCCATAAATAAATACGTACTAAAATAGTAACCACTTATGCAGATCAACTTGAATATTAATGCATAAATGCAGAATAAGTCCAATAGTCAGTGACTTAATACTTACAATGCCTGAGCTTATATTATATTCTAATTTTAGTTTTACTTTGAAAGAGATTATAAATATATATATCGAAACGTAAGAATGTAGTTTCTTTTAACACATTATATCACTCAACGCCTCTAATACCACGGAGAAAAAGGACAAAATATTCATTGAAAACCCCCCGAGAAAAAGCGCATACTACATGGTTTCATATAACTAAACACGCTTATCAACAATGTCTATAAAGTAAACAGTTGCATTTCAACGACCTTTTTTTTCAATAACTAAATTTGGGTGGATTAACTATTAATCGTAGCATTTTTTTTTCTTATGAATGCTAAAGTATCTGGATATTATAAACATAGTGATTGAAGAAACCCTTTATTAATCATTTCTTTTTCCCTATAGTATTTCGACGTGTTTGAAGAATTACCTTAACCGGTTTTTTTTATCTTAACAGCTTTATACGAAGTTCCCGTGGACGTGGCGAAGTCCAAGAGTGACACCTTCATGGAACCGCCGAGCGCTATACTGGCGCCATCTAGCGTAACGCATCGATCCTCGCCGCAGGTCAATATACGACATAAAGAACTAGATCCGACCGTGGACACCGGCAAAGACACGCAAAAATTAGTTGAAGAAGACTGCTGATACAAATACAGACGAGACGGAGAATTACGAATTTATCGGTTAGTGCTAACGTATATGTCGACGGTGATCCGGAATTCTAAAAACGCATCTGTAAAATAGAACAAAGAAAAATACATATAAGTATTCGTGAGAAAAAAATTGAGGGGATATAACAAAGATATTTTATAAATTTTGGCGTAATTGTAATGGTAAGATTTTATATATGTATTAATAAAATATTAGCTTTGATCAAATAAGAGTTGGGAATCATTGGAAACCTTATATATTAGACGCATGCGCACTTAAAAATAAGAGTTAATAAAATAATTATAAATTATCATCTCTACCTGTCACGATTAAAATCATGTGTCGCTAAAAACATCCATAACAACTTTAAAGGTACATCTGTAACAAGAAATCACATTCATTTTGCAAACATTATTTTGTTATGTATTTGATTGATTTTATACAATTCTAAGATACACAAATGATAACTATAACACCAAATCAATACTCAAGCAGACATATGCAGTGACATCTACCGCAGTTCATGTCAACTATTCTTTATAAGCGATCAAATAAGGAATCACTTGCGCATGCGCGTTTATTTTTGACATTTAATTTTCCAGTTATGACCATTACTTGTTCGAACAAAGTTATAATATATCAGAGAGAGAAAGATGATAGCTAAGAACAAATTGAATCAGTATATTTAGAGTATTCATACATAAGTAAAAACGCAAACTCTACAAAGTAGATTAATATATTTTTTTAATTCGATTGATTTAGCAATACTGTATTGCTGCAAATAAGATAATATAAAGGAAGACGAAAGGAAAAAGTGAATGTATTGTGTATATATACTATATATTTTATTAATTGTTATAGATAAGTTGTGATCATCAAGGTTTTTATTGTTTTTATATTCTTTGTTTGTTTTTTTTAATATTTTGTACATTTTAAAAGTTTAAAGTTAAACAATTTACCTAAGTAATACTTTATATTTTAATATTGTAACTTGTAGCACATCTACCAAGATTCCTGTTTTTTTTTTAAGAAAAAGTAGAAAGCAACTGTTAGTAGATAATATAATATAAGAAAGCATATTTTTTATAATGAGGTGTCGGTATAAATGATTACAAACGAAACAGTGGAAATGAAAAAAATCAGCATAATATATTTACTAAATTGTTCCACCACATCCACACACCAAAAGTATCGTCTACAAAGAAATATCATGCTGATTTTTTTTGCAAAAGCATTTTTTATACCAGGTAATTGTTATCCTTATTTCAAGATCTAAATGAATGAAGAAAATACTTCCAAGAATAATGGTATTAGCTACTGTAAAATTTGTGTAAATATTATCTTACAATTAGATAGTGTAAAATAAATAAAAAGAAATGGATCAACATACACGAATCTATTGAAACGATTTTTAAGATATTTTAAGATTGAGACTGGATAAACGTAAAAACATTCCAATTAATATTATTAATTCAATGCTGTTACTATTTCCTTTTCCTCCTATTTGTACATTGTACATAAAATTTTGTTTTTGTAAAGTAAATATGTAATAAAAAAATGTATATTTATACAAAAACATTTTACATAATAATTATGAAGAGTATATAAGGTGTAGCCCAGGAAATCGTTGGATTTTCTTTACGTTAATGTTCTAATAAAAATATTTTGTGTCAATCCAGCACCGTCCAAATACTAATAATGATATTATTATTATAATTTATGAAACAATTCTCTATAATAAAATGTATTACTATGCGTACACGCAATAAAATACTTTTTTTTTCTTAAATTAAGAAGTATCACCGCATCATATGCCCTTTATAATTGCATATATAATATAATTGCATATATAATATAATTGCAAGAGAGCTCAAAGCGAGGCTGACGTACTTACAGAAAACTAGTACATGTGTTCGTGCTGTTGCTAGCAAAAAAGAAACACACATTGTGAGTCATCTCAAACAATAACTTGGTGCATTTTCATTTCACGACATTGTACATTTAATAATTCTGGGAACAAATTGTATGTTTTTCAGTAACAAATAAATAATATAGTGGTTTGTTTTTATGCATTTTTATTTCTACAGAAGTTATATTGTTTTGTTATATTGTTTTGGAGCAGGTATGTATATTTACTGTTAATTACTTACTTTAATAAATTAGTAAAGTAAACTTAAATTCATGGATTTTCTATTAAAAAAAAAAATGCTATTCGAAGTATAGACAACCATTTTACCCACGATGCATGAATTGCCTATATTTCAGGGTCACCAACTGTACTACTCCGTAGGTATAGACTGTCTAAAGATATAACCTTTATCTTCATAAAAGAAGTGAACATACAACTCGAGTATTTCACGGTTCTTGTAATGATTGTTAGATATTCCTTTTGTTTCGTAAAATGAATCTCTTTAGACAAGCTCTACGCGCAGGCCAACAACCACAACGACAACATAGGAATCATAAATAGCCAATAGAAACATGTAAACGACGACGCAATATTAATTATTTCAGTTTTTCATGTATTACCGGTAAATTAAAAATATGTTAATATATATGTTAATATACGGATACTAAAAAACGAATGATTCGTACAACCATCTTGATACATGAATTTGTCTTAAATAGAACGTCAAAATGCCAAATGTCAAGAATGTGCGTTGACAACTTATCTTATCTATGCAACTGGCAACGCTCTAATGGAAGAAATCTTACGCGGACGAAATGTCACTAGATTTGACATTGCTATGCGTTTGCTAAATGTGAAGTTGTGTTGGTATAATTTTAACATTATCACTGTCAAAAGTCGAAACCAATATAACCAACATAACAAACCAATATAATTGTCAATTTATTATGATAGTATGATAATGTAACTTGAAAATGCTTTTAAGGTACACCTTAAATCATTGCCATAAAATGATAAAGGGACATAAATATAATTGCTGTCATTATCTACAACTGTTCATTGGGTATTTGCAGCTTCTATGTTGTGGCCGTTGAATTCCTGCATTTCAAATCTTGAACCTTGATAAAGAAATGAGGATCTATGAGTGTCGGTAAATTCTTTGCATACAAATAGCAATTTTTATCAAATATTCTAGCAAAATAACAAACATTTATAGGTCATGTTAAAAATCTCCAACCAATATTTGTTTGTGTATTTTGATTACATTCTATTTATAAAACTTGGGGTACCTAGATAGTAGTCATTATTTACTATCAACCCCAAATTTCATCATTATTAATGATGAAATTTATCAATTTATCAAACACTAGTCTCATAAATAGTTTATTTGTTTGAGATAACATTACCGTTTTATACACCATCGTCCAAGTAAAATTATAAACACATTTGTAATAGATCTTCCTATACCTAAAATAAAACACTAGTGTTTTATGAATTATAAAACACTGACCTGTCATTTTTACTGAGTTGTGAAACGTTGGTTGCCTAAATAAGAATAATCGGAATAGTAACTTATGATATTTCACTTTTTATTTTTTAATTTTTATAATAGTCGTAGATAAAACGTCGTATATAATTCGCGTATAATGCCTCTAATACACTCGGATGATTATAAACACTCGTTTCACTCGTGTTTATAAGTTTTCATCCTCGTGTATAATGATAGGCATTATACGCTCGTCAAATAATATAATATCAATATACATATCTTATGGGTGCCTGCCATATAATTACATTTTATACCAGTAAAATCGAATTTATCATTATACTGTAGTAAAACTAACTCATCTGCAAGCATTGTCAGTGTGACATTAACTGTCAAATGAACAATCGGTGATCGATTTTTTTATTGTTGAGTTATTCAAAAAAAAAAGAAACTGACGTATAATAAAATAGAATTTAAGTTCCTATCAAATCAATTACATTTTTTTCTAAGGATTATAAGTTTAACAATAATAAAATAAGGACTATATAAATAATACTGGATTAGATAAATGAGAGATAGACTTACCTTGAACCATGCTTAAACTTTTGCAACTGTTCTAATTTTTACGAGAGAATCTGTATAACCCTCATAGAAGGTTCATAGTGACAAACCACAACCACACATCCTTTGCATTCGTAAATACAAACATAATACAGAGATAGCAAGAGATAGAGAGCCGGTGAAAGTGGAATGCTCTTTTGATAAGGAGCACTTATAAATAATCATAATAGAGTTTGTCATTCAGTTTGATTCCAATTTTCCTCATTGCCTATTGTGTATTAAGTATATAATAATTAATTCTGATGGCAGTACCGGAACCATTAACACGTCTGTTCCAGTAAGTAACTTTCTTTTTAAATAACATCGAATTTGAATCCCCAATTTCCAGATACATTGATCAAAATAAATCTAAATACATCGAAAATTTAAAGGAAGCCGTTGCCATTCCATCTGTGTCAGCATGGCCGGAAAACAGAAACGATATCAAAAAAATGGTAGAATGGTGTGCAGAAAAAATGCAGAAATTAGGAGTGGAGACTTCCTTACGTGATGTAGGAAATCAAACATTATCAGACGGTAGAGTTATACCCCTCCCACCTGTCTTGTTTGGCACCTACAATGCTGGTGCAAACAAGAATACTGTGTGTATTTATGGGCACTTAGACGTCCAACCGGCCCTTAAAGAAGATGGATGGGATACAGAACCTTTTGTCCTGACTGAAAAGAATAATAAATTATATGGTAGAGGATCTTCTGACGATAAAGGACCTGTATTATGTTGGATACATGCATTGGAAGCATTTAAAGCCATTGGATTAGAAGTGCCTGTGAATATCAAATTTGTTTTCGAGGGAATGGAAGAGTCTGGAAGTGAAGGACTGGATGCACTATTATTAGCAGAGAAAGATAAGTTTTTAAAGGATGTCGATTATGTCTGCATATCTGATAATTACTGGTTGGGCACCGATAAGCCTTGCATTACATATGGATTGAGAGGGATTTGCTACTTTGGTGTGGAAGTTGAATGTGCAGCCAAAGATTTGCATAGTGGAGTATTTGGTGGTACAGTGTGCGTAATTTCTCATACTCATTTTGATTCATTCTTTCACTTATAATCAGTTTTTATATTTCAGTGTTGAGGGTATGGCTGATTTGATCTATTTACTAAACACGTTAGTCGATAAAGATGGCAAAATATTGATCCCCAGTGTATACAATGAAGTAGCACCCCTAACATCAGCCGAAAGAGATATCTACAGCAAAATTCACTTCGACGTGGAGGAATACAAGAAAAATATTGGGACTGATACTTTGGCTCACGGTGGCGTTAAAGAAGAACTCCTAATGCACCGCTGGAGACATCCTTCTTTGTCTATCCATGGCATCGAAGGGGCGTTTAGTGAACCTGGACAGAAAACGGTGATTCCCCGCAAAGTTATCGGAAAATTCTCTATACGTATTGTGCCCAATCAAGAACCAGAACACATTGAAAAATACGTTTTGGATCATTTGAAAAATAAGTGGAATGAACGTGATAGCTCCAATACAATGAAGGTAATTATTTTGAGAGGATTAAAAGATTTATTTTTAGCACCTAATTGACTTATTTTGATGAAGTCAAGTATGATGTATGTGTTTGTGTAGGGTTTATCTTGTGTGGTTGATGTTATCTATAATTTTTATATGGATTTTTAAAAGTTTTTATCATGTTATGCGTATTAGACTACAATAGTTTATGTGCAGATACACATTAGATATACAAGGTCTTCAAATAGAACGTAAACCCAAGTGACCTCATTTGAGTATCCAACCAATATTACCAATTAGTAGTAGTAAAATAACCATAACATTATCCTTCATTAGATATTTCAGATGTGTTTAAAGTTGATTTTTTTAGATTATTTTATTCTTTAAATTATTTTTTGATAAAAACTAATCTTCAGTAGTAGTACAAAATTTAGTACAATTTTAAATTTCGAGCTTTATTCTTAAAATTTTGTTTAAGAATTGTTTGCCAGGTGGAATCGTACTTAACCTTAATTAAAAATTAAGGCGATTTTAAAAGCTTTATATTAACTTGACTTGTATCAGGTATGTCCAGGAGTCGCCAGCCCTACTGCATGTTACTGAATTTTAACACACTTCTGAATGTCGGCGATTTGAAAATTTGCATACTTGCGTATCCAAGAAAACAATGTCATATTCATATACTTTCGAGCAGATTTGATAATTAATTATTATTAAAAATAATTGTCACAAAATTCAAATTTCCGGTGCTTTGCGACAACAATTTTAGTGTGATTTTAAAATGGCATAAAACGGAAGCGCAGCGACTCCAGCTTTTCATATAAAACCAATGAACGAAATTTAAATACAACTAACGTGTATCCTTGGTCGCATACAAAAACCACCGTAAAGTGGCGCTCTTTATGAAACAAAAATAATGCCTTGAACTAAAAATACACTTTACTTAAAAAAGACTGTTGAAAAACCAATAATCGGTTAGGTAAAAGTAAAACTTCTAACAATAGAAAATTAGATTGAAAGTATATAGATATATTTAAAAATATATAAGCATACTTTTTTATCACACAACGCATTGGATTGTGTAGCAACAGACACCTTCGCGCACACACAGCTGTTTCGGGCTACTAAGCCTGATCAGTGTACGACGGAGGGATGCCTGTCGTTCGTTCAGTACGTTCTACAACAGAGTACAACTTCACGTCAGAATCGCTCTTTCGTAAAGGTCCAAAGACATCTAACGCCTATAGTGCAGTTCAAGTTTAGAAGGAAGTATTGCTCTTATGGAGATCGTATCCTATGTTGCCAAATCTATTTCAGTAATTAATTTTCCATATATTGTCG
>JARFOC010000563.1:0-35772 GCA_031763485.1 Osmoderma eremita
GACACAGATGGCAGTATTGTCGGTTTTGGATGTGTTCGCAGAGCAAATTATCAAACTAATGTCAAACTACAATCCTTTTTTGAATCATGCGCACTGGAAAAACCGAAATAGTTTCCAATGAAGTTCTGATTCGCACGGCGAACAAACCTAGTAACTATTTTCTGTTCGAAATTTTCGTTTGGCTGCATAACAGTTTGGCCAAATCGAACAAACCTATTATGACGAATAAAAACAGCAGATTTGTTGGTGGTTGTGGCACTGTGGCAGGTTGTGGTTATTCTTTCCAGATTATTCCAGCAATATATAAGAAATATGAACTGTGTAGAATTTGATAATACAAATACTCTAGAAAACATTATCAAAAACGTCACTTTACTGATATTACCATCTCCACTATGGGCAATCCACATAGATCCGAAATGCAAATACGTTGTAATTTTACACGCTCAACTAACTGATTTTGAAAAATTAATTGTTGATAAAGGTATTTTAATCACATTTGATGAATTGCAAAAGTGTATTAAAACCACAGTCCTCATACATAACGAAATTATATCAGTACCGTCTCTACAATATACAGTACACACAGTCTCAGATTTATCTCAATTGGTGTATAATTTACATCGGCTAACACTTTGTAAAAACTCTAATAACAGTTTGGAACATCCTCATTGTGCAAAATATGTCAAGTTGGAAAATGGTGATAAAGTATGCAGTATATGCAATTGCAATAGTGTTTGCAACATAACAGCAAGTCAAAGTTTTTATGAATATACTGAGATTGATAATTTTAATTGTAGTACACAGAATAATATTGGACCAATTTTGGATAATTGTATAACTGATAGTTCCTGTGACGAGATCTCAAAGAACAAATTAAAGCAACAATATATTTGTAGATATTGCAATGAAAGTTTTGTTTCCGTCGTTAATTTAAATCTGCATTTAGAGTACAAATGCGTTGAAATAAAAAATTATGAGAATTCAATTGGTAATGAGAGTAACGACGACATTGTTAAAGTAGAAGATTCAAATATTTCCAGCGATTTATGTTGTGAAAAATGTGAACAAGTATTTGACTCGGCTGAGAATCTAAAAACCCATATAAAGTCACATACAAATGCAAAGTTTTATGTGTGTACAATATGCAACAAATCAAGCAGTCAGAGGTCAACACATTACAAACACATTATCTCACATGAAATTAAAAAGCCCAATTTATGTAACATATGTGGGAAAACATTTTGTCGAGGGTATAAAATTGAAGATCATATGTTGACACACTCTGAAGAAAAACCATATGAGTGTTTGATATGCCACAAAATGTATGCATCAAAAAATAATTTAAGAATCCATGAGGAAACTCATAAAGGTAATCACATCTACTCACAGTATTCATATTTCAAAATTTGTCTTTAGGAAATCGACCATACACGTGCAAGATTTGCAACAAAACTTTCACGACACCTAGCAATTTGAACACACATGTTAAAAGTGTTCATAAGAAGGTGAAACCGCATCAGTGTGGAGTTTGCGACATGTCATTCTTGTATCCCCAGTTATTAAAGATACATATGAGAAAACATACGGGAGAAAAGCCGTATAAATGCAATACTTGTGGAAAGTCGTTTTCTAAGAAGATTCACTTGACAGTCCATAGTAGGACACACACCGGAGAAAAGCCCTTTATTTGCTCAATATGTGGAAAAGGATTTACAACAACAGGGAATCTGAGTAGTCACAAGAAAGTTCATATCAAAGAAAACGGGTTATCCTGTATTTAAAAGACCTAAGTCGTCATCGGGTACCCACAAACCACACTCCTTCTACAGTGTCATATCAAAAAGTAAACTGACCAAAACACGCGATAGATTTTATATAGATATATTCTCTTTGAAATTGGGAATGTATGTATGTTTAAAAGATATAGATAGTTTTCCAGAAATTTTATTGTTTGTATTGTTGAGAATGACCAGACAAAAACAAAATATAATAAGTAATTAGTGGTTTTAATACAGATTGCGCCATCTATGTATTAAATTAATTTTATACCCTTATTTGTAGGTACTCGATATTAATAATCCTTACATTTATTAAATTTATCAGATACTTACTGCACGTATATCTATATCAATTCTATGGCATGTATTTTGACCTGTTTATTTTTTGTTATGACTAGAAAGGGGTATGGTTTGCGGGTACCCGATGATACCTCGCGACGAAGGTCCCTTAAATGCAGGATAACCACAAAATCACTGTATTAGCAATAAAGGTTGTTTTGAAAGAAGCGATTTTTTTTTCTTTTGAAACGGAGAAATATGATAGATTTAGGGGTCGTTGAATTTTAGATGTCCGTGAAACTCATTAAAGTATTGAGAAACTAGCAATAGGTTCGTAATTGGCAGTGATTATTTTCAGTTCGAAAAGACCTATTTTCGAACAACCAACACCACCTTACATAGTATAAATATAATGAGTATACTCACGTGCGCATATTTTGATTACGTCATTTGGCGATCAGGAGCCCTATTCTACACCTTTTAGCGATATAGGGCTGCATAGCCTATCTCTTAAGGAGCGTATACATTAAGCGAACGAACACCGAACTTTGAACAACGAACGTTTGTAATCCGTTTGCGCACAGTTTGGTACATTTGGTAGTGTTCGCTGTTCGAACGGACGGATAAAATATTCAAAACTTAACCTAAAAATCTCAGAGATTGTTTACCGGCTTGCTTCTGCTGGTCGAACACCAGTTGGTTCGCACCAGTACCAAACTCGGTTGTTTATCGTCTACACTGAGCAGCAATTGTCTTTGATGTATCGCTCTTGGAGCGAACGCAAACGAAGGCGAACCGGAAGTTCGATTCGCCTTTGTATTAATGTACACATCAGTCGAATTCGTCTTTGGTATTCGGTATTCGTTCGCTGTTTGGTGTTCGTTCGCCTGATGTATACGCACCTTTATAAAATGATATACGAATAATAAACGAAGCTGAAGCAGTGTTAGTACATGTATGGCAATAAACAATATTATATTTTCATGACATGAAACAGTTTCAGGTACGGTTAAGATATAGGTACTTGTAAGCATGTTTATCAGCAGTAACAAAATTAAGCTAAATTACCAAAGAGTGTATAAGTATGTGCCACTTTAATTAAAAATCTGCCTGCAATCTTAAATATTTAGCACTTCTGTTATTGAGTTTCTGAAACTACATATTAACAAATAGCAGTTTTTCAGCAGGCATATATGAATAGTATTATACCGAGAGAGCAAATATGATTGTCATGTCTGAAATTTGCAGCAATATTTGTCTTCCATTGTCTCAACGCTTGTATATATATTTGTTTGTCTTTTTCTTATTAATTTACTGCTACATTAGACCGTTATCAGAAAATATCGACATGTCGATATCCATATTAAAAAATATAGACATACATTTTCGAATATGGGTATTCACTTTAACATCGGCGATATTCTCAAATATCGATACACCAAACATCCATATTTTTGTACGTATTAAAAACATTGATATAAAATATCGGTGTTCGATATTTTAAGTATCGATATTAAATTTACAATATCGGACAGCTCTAGTATATGCCTACTGTACTTTGGCCAAATTGAACAAACCTTTTGAATTTGTTCTTGATTGGGCCAATTTTGCAGATGACAGAGACATCTACTATATTTACTTTTAACGACTCTCTTACAAATATTAATTTTTGAATTATTTCCTAAAACTTCTGCTCTATCACACCATAAACTTAATTAACGTTAACAATCATACATAATGCAAAGATTGTAATCTAGAGTCGATATATCGCCTCAACAAATCTCCAGCTAACGCATGTTCAATTTTTACATAAGAATACGCTCTGAATCGGCCAACACCCTTTCCCATATACATCATGCAGCTGAAATACATGCTGATCGCAACAATATTATCAATATTGTGTTCGTATCGTCAAATGTGATGTTATACCACAAATCCGTGTAAAGATTGTAAATAGTGTTCAAAGGGTGTGCTAATAAAATTTCCGCGTTTCCCTTTTTACCGCAAACGTGTAGCCGCAATGTACACAGTGAAATTTTCATGCAAAACAATTTATGCGTATATATTTAAAACCAGCAATTTACGTTAATCGAAGCACACAGGTTTATACACGCGATGCTATAAGGCAAAGGTATTGATTATTGCGGCACAACAAACAGAAGCGGTGGTCGATATCTTTTATTTACAACAAGAATTTCGGATGTTGTAGACGAACACCCAATGTCCGGGGGCGAAATATGCCTAGGTAGAGGAAAGAGTTAATGTAAGAGAACGATTAACAGAAATGGTCAAGGTTTACTTGGTGTTAAGTCTGTATTTTGTTAATTTTTTGGATTTAGGTAAGTTCCCTTTTTAACATACATATCGAGCGCTTTCCGGCAGTGCGTAATTTTAGGATATGGGATTGATTGCTTCAAATGCATATCAATAAACAACGACTATCCGCCCTGTGAAGACCCCTTTCACAACAATTACACTCTCGACATTTTCGAATCGCCCTGCATGGGCGGGAGGAAGGGTAGAGACGGTTTATTTCCGGCCACATCCTGTATAAAAATTACGGGCATCTTCGACGATGACGAACAAACTGTTACAATTAGGGGTTGCGCCTTGGATAGCGGCACTTTGACCACGGATACCGAATTAGTCAGGATGTCACATTGTGGAGGATTTTACTACGATGATAGGTAATTAAATCGAAGCAAAAATATTGTTTAATTAACCAATAATCTTTTGATACTATATTTATAATTTAAATAAAAGTCCATTGAGGTTATTGGTCCTACAAACAACGGCGAAATAGGTGGATATTAAATTAACCAATAAGCTAGCAGAATGGATTGTATTGAAATGGTGGGCGTGCGGTGACATGACAAGTATCGATTATTTTGTGCAGGGTTATCAAAAATTCTGGGAGGTTAAAATAATTTTTGATTAAAAGTAGGATTGTGTTGTTCTACAGCTTGATATACATTTTAACGTTGTTCGTGTGTCTTAAACAAAATTTTACACCCGCATTATAAGATTGTTATTACACAGTATAAATACTTATGAAGATCATGTAGAATATAGAGGGTCACTCAAAATTCTAATTTTAATCTAAATTTATTTTACAGATATGTCCGTGGTTGTGTACAAAGTTGCAATGACGCAGACGCTTGCAATACAGCAAACAAGATTCCGCCCCAATACATAATCGATATAATTATATTATGTGCTTTGTATTGCCTTTTTAATTAACCAATTTTTATATTGATATTTTGTAATTGATAGTGAGATTCAGCTTACCTGTTTTTTATATTTACACGGTGAACACAATACAGAAAAAAAAAGAAACCAGAATCCAAAAGTACCCAAATAAAATACATTTGTTTTTACAGAATTCTTGTTTATTTTTACCTATTTACTTTTACATATTTTAACTCCCAATGTAATTCGTTTCCTTCTAAGGACAGTTTCAATAATAGATACATACATAAATGGAGCAACACTGCAAGCGAATGTTTGTAATTGATTTCAGTAAATTATTAGGATAAGTAATATTGTTGCCTGGATATTAAATGCTGCAAAATGCAAATCTTTATAAATATTAAAATAGATAAAAATGTAATGATAAGACGTTGTCGGCATTTCAAAAAAAACAAACGAATTATAAGTGGGACAAAAACGGAGCAACAAAGATGGAAGTAGGTTTTGGAAACACTTGGACCCATTATTAATTAATTAGTAAAATATTTTAAGTTCCTTGTTAGGTGTAAATCAAAAATAACACATAATACATGATTTAAATAAGTTTAAATGAATTGTTGCTCCATTGTTGTCTCGTTTATAATTAGTCCCGTACTTACAAACTGCTGTTATGGTTCTTTAGTATAATTATCTCTTAATCTTTTTTAATGTTTATAAAGGTTGACATTATGCAGAATTTCATATATACGCATCAAAATGCTCAGTGTAATAATTTACTAAAATCTATTATAAATTATAAAACTTACAACATTTGTTGCTCTATTTATGTCTGATAGCGTGTTATAAAAATATATTGCAAGGAGGTAAAATTGTTCTAGGATGTACTGAATTTTGGTTTTGTTTCTTGATCAGTCACTGTTCTTATATATATTGTATCTTCAGGTAGAGTGCTTGGTTGGGGATCTTCACTTAAGAAATATGAACAAGCAATTGCAAGGACAGATCCTGAAAAATCATGTTTATTGAATATGTAATGTATTATATTAGAAATAAAGATACCATTGTGACTAAAACTAAGAGATGTTACAGATGTATGATATTGATGAAATTGGCACAACCGTTTCTTATTAAAACCATCCCATATATTTACATATCCATCAGAACCACCAGTTGCAAATGTATTATGTGTAGGATGAAAACTATTTAAAAAAATCATTAAATCTGTGAAACACTAAAAAAAAATTAGTACTTACCTAACAGCATTTACGGGATAAATTTTTTCCAAACCATCTTCTTTGATTCTGTGGCATTTAAAAGCATACTTCTTCTTTTGTATTTCTGGGTTCGTATCCAAGTATTCGACAGCGACTCTGCCCTCAATACTGCTCAATACGAATCCTTGTTTATTCGGGAAACATCTTATGGCCCTAGTCTGATATTTCAAGCTTGATTCACGTTTCTGTATTGTGTATGCCATGTTACGAATATCCCAAACTAAAATTTTTCTTCCAGCAGTTCCAACAACTACCTTCTCACCACAAACACTCATTGTATATACTTTGTCACTCTGATTGTAATTTCCACTGCATATAGATGTTCGAGGGTCCCACACTTTCAAGTAATGATCCCAGCTACCAGTGATAATTCCATTGATTTCGCTACAGTATTCTACACAACGTATGGCATTATTATGACTACCCACATTTGTTTCTATAACATGTATTATGTTTTAAGTATGTGCAATTGGATCAATTGTAATTACAAATACCTGTTGTTGCATTAAAATCAAACATTTTCAATGTGTTATCTAACCCACCACTATAGGAGTGAACGGCATCCTATAATTAAATTATCCACGTATATTTTGAAGATCTATATATTCAATGTAGACTTACCTTGAAACAACAATCCAAAACAGGAGCATCATGAGTAAATTTGTGCCTTAAGCTATTGGTTGTAACATCATACAATCGTACACTGGAATCCCAAGAACTTACTAGTAGAAATTGGTTTGTGTTTGGTCCGAATTTAACTGAGGATATGGCGTCTTCTGGTGGTGATTTTACTTTATATTCGGTTTGCGACTTAATTAACATTTTGTAATAATCGGCTTCAAAATAGAATTATGATATTTGAGTCTTGTCAGTTTTTGTTCTAATCTAACAGCAGCGTCAGTAGCACGGGTAACATTCATAAAATTTAACAATATTTATTACTATAAGAGAAAATTATACGACAACACATGTAACGAAGAAACACCTAGCAAGATAAAACAAAACTTTCTTTATTTAAAATGGAACCCTTCTAAAGTATCTTTAAAAATAAACAGAGATAACTTCACGTGTTCACAAATGTCAAAATGTTAACTGCATCATAAATCATAATAGATAATAAATACGCTTGCAATCAAACCTTTTAAATACGTAAATATTTGCGTGGCCTTTTTTGATTGTCGCAAATACTTTTATTATGATTTACCGTATAGAAACATTTTTGAAATCAAATACAAGCGCGATGAAGGCATTTATAGTTTGTTTTGTTGTAACATATTTAAGCTACAGTATTGTTTTAGTGCAAGCACATGATATTAAAGGTTTCGATGATACCATTCTATTTAATATAAATTGGCCGGGGGATGCACTCGATAAAGACTTAACAGGCAACGAATATATTATAGTCAGCAGTTCTCATGAAGAAAAGTATAGGTGTATCTTACCAAGTATCGAAGAAAAGGAATCGACTATAGTGGAAACATATGATGGGCCAACACCTCTCGAGTTGATTTCATCGTTATTTTCGCAGTCATCCTGTTCTTATCGTTTAGAATCATATTGGACCTATGAAGTGTGCCACGGTAGGTTTATACGGCAGTATCACGAGGATCGCGAAGGCAAAAAAGTTAAATTGCAAGAGTATATTTTGGGACAGTGGGATAAAAATCACTACCAAATTACTTTGGATAATCTTAGAGAGATGTCAGAAGAAGAGAAGAATATTCCAGCTCCAACTAAGAAAATTGATGGTGTAAATTTACCTTACTTTGAAATTACAATGGATAATGGAACTATTTGTGAATTAAATCAGAATAAACCAAGACAAACAAAAGTTATCTATGTTTGTTTTGTTCATGGGAAACATGAGATTTATTCTCTCAAAGAAACATCAATTTGCCAATATGAAATAGTGGTTTTATCACCATTTTTATGTGCGCATCACAAATATAAACCGCAAGTTACTGGTGATAATCAAATTAATTGCATTCCTTTAGAAGGTAGCTCAAAAAAGCCACATAATTTGTTAAAAATGAAAGCTGAAAGTAATAAATTACGAAGAAAGACAGATGTCGAGTTTGTTGTTGATTTTTTTCCGTTAAACTTTAAGGACAAAGAAGAACCACCTAGACAAATGGTAGAAAGCCCACCTACTGACACTTCACCTGTGGAAAGCTTCCTATCTGGTAAAAATTGTCTCCATGGTGGCACGGGTTGGTGGAAATACGAATTTTGTTACGGTAAATCCATTGAACAATACCATATTGAGAAAGACAAGACAAAAACCTCGATAAGTCTAGGTGTATTTGACAAAGCAAAACATATAGAGTGGATCGAGACACATTTACATAAGAAGCCAAAGCCAGTTGCTGTGAGAACACAACTCTCCCATTTTTATTCAGATGGTAGCATCTGCGATAAAACAGGGAAGCCACGGCAGACCGAAGTTAAACTGAAATGCCTTGAGAATACTTCGAATCTTAATGCAGTGTCCCTCTATTTGTTAGAACCAAAATATTGTGAATATATATTGGGAGTGGAGTCACCATTAATCTGTGATATATTATCCCATGCTGATGAGTATGGTTTGGTGGAGCAATATGAGAACATTAAAGAGAGTGAGGGTAGGAATATTCCTAAACTGACTGTAATCAAAGTTTAAGTTGTTTAACTAAGTAATATGTTAATTTCTAGATAAAAAATAAATTATAAAGTATTTTTGTAGCTTTAATTTATATTTTTCCTCTTGGTTAAATAATGAATAGTTTTGAGATAAAAGTACACCAAAACCGTTTTTATAAAATTATGAAAATTGCACGTGTTTTCTAAATTCTGGCGGAACTATAATAATTCTTTTTTAAAAACACTATTTCTAATCCTGGGCAAACTCTTGTTACATTGTATAACGCTCCTTCATATTTACACGAGATCTCGAAATAAGCCATTTTTTAAAAACGTTAGAATAGATATAGGTTATGTTTTCCGCTGTACTTCAAACGTAAATAAAGCAAGTTGTCGTGGTAGTGAGAATAAGAAGATACCAATAACCGTATGTTAGACGGAAATGCAGTCACTTGTTAATGTCTGATATGTTGGAAACATAACGGTATCCATGTAATATATATGATTAGAACTATCTCATGTAGGGCTCTTTTACTGTTTTAAACAAAATAAGACGCATAAAACGAAACACTAGCTTTATTACACATCACTTATCGGGCATTTTAAAATTTTATCCTACGCTTACCAACTGGCCACCCAAAACGTCACCACCAGCCGCGCCTGAGTATATACTGAATATTTAAAACCAATTTTGAAACTAAGTATTCCATACAATTGGTATAAATTTGCATATTTGGTTTAATAATAATACATTGAAATCAGCGTCTTAAATAAAAAAAGTTTCCATACATTAATATAAAGCAAAAATAAAGGAAAACTCGTCTGTAAATTTCATTCTATGTAGTTTTAATTGTACTTTTTAATTAACCATAGGTTTTGGTAACTTTTGTTTCTTGTGGTTGGTAATTATAAAATAAGAATTAACTCCTTAATAAATAAAACAACTCTCATTTTTTAAATAAAACTGGTTATATTTTTAAAATGTTGTATTGTGAGGTTTTCAGTAAAAGGGCCGCACTATGTGTGGCCTCCGATACACATGAGATTACAAATCGAAAATTGTATGGAATTAAAAATGAAAACAACCTGAATGAACAAGGAAAAACACACACAACTACTGACCAAAAGTAGAATTCGTAAAAATACACTAACTGACACAAAGTTGGAAAAAAATATAGAGACAATCAATCATATGCCATCATTATGTTCGTTTGTTTATAAATATTGTAATAATCGCCTTCAAAAAAAACTGCAAGTTCCCAAAAAGTAGTAATAATGAAACGGAGATACAGCGAAATAAAACAAACAATAGAAAAATATAAACGCAGCAAAACAAAAATATTTTCTCATCTTTTTTTGTTTGTTTTTTTGTTTTTGTTTTTAATTACAATGTATTACAGGTAGGTCTTTCATTCCAACACCAATAATAGGAATTGCAGTCATCCCAAAAAATGCATTTTTAAAAAATTCTCATCATATCAGTTCACAAAACAGGCGCTCTCTTTCTCATAATCATTATAAAATAATACATCCATCACTTTTCATAATATTATCTTTTTCTCTACTTATTTTTTTCACAGGGATGTACCACCATAATCAATCATTTTTTCGATCACCTTTACATAATTTCTTCTTAATGGACATAATAATTATTTATAAGTATCTTATACAATTTATATATTTATATATACTATACAAAATTGATCCTAAAACAGCAGAAATTGCTCTTTATATTAGCGAGCACGGCGGCTCGCGTTTGATTGACGACGGTTGACTTGGGCGACGCTAGGCGGGATTACTTGCATCCACTGGTTTCTTCGCTACAATTCGCGCAGCCGTAAATGTTTCAATGAAGATTAACATATACAAAAACAAAATAAAAACGCCGTGTTTATATAGGATTGATAATATATTATAAATGTTTAATGATGTATATCAGAAAATATGTAGCAGAAATAAATTCATATGTTCTAAATAAAACTTAAAAGTGCGTGTGATGAATGAATTTATGTAATGCTTATAATAGTGATAATAATAATAATAATAATAATAATAATAATAATAGAGATTGTACTGTCCGTATTTTATTTCTTTTAAAATTATTTTGGTATACAGGGTGATGAAAAAGTACTGTATCTTTTATAAATGATAATAATGCAAAATTACCTGTTCAAAGTTATTGTAATTTATTTAAATGCCAAATTATTATGTAATAGATGTATTTACTTTTCGCTATCAATTTTACCGGATTTTAAAAATATATTTGTGAAATATATATATTATTTGCATTTATATATATTATTTCTTCACTTTGCATAGTAGTTTATAGTGGGAAAACGTGGATATTTTCTACATTGCTTTATATTGACCATGAATAGACGTATTTTATGTGTGAGATGTGACGAGTTTCCTGCTAAATTGATGTATTCATAATAAAGGTGTTAAAAATATCTTCGATGAATTGTACGTACACTTATGGTATTAGTTATAATTTGAGTGGTTTGAAATAGTAAACAATGAAATATTAATATTTTCTTATACTACTACAGTACCTTTAATAAAGGCCAAAAAGAAATTTGCCCAAAAAAATTATAAAAAAAAGATAAACAAAACTTGTAGTTTAAAGCAATTATTTTTTCTATTCATTAATTTCAAATTGTGTGCACTTTATATGATCTTAACATGTTTTAATATTATTTGGTAAATAAAAATGTATAAATAAAATATGACCAATAATTATATACAGTAGTGGTCGTAGTATGCCTCTATTACTATGACCACCACTGTATATAATTTCATCACAAACATTGCCAATTAATAATAATGCGGGATACAGTGATAACACCGTCACTTATTAGATGTGTTAGGGGAATTCCCTTTTTAGTTAACCATGACATTTTGTGCCTGGTCATAATAATAAAGCCGCTTCCTCAATGCAGGTCTCATGAAATCAGAATAAGGTTACTGCACATTCTGTTGTTGTAATTGTATCAGGTAAGGATGTATCTGATTAATAATTACAAAATAAGTACTAATACTTTACATAGATTTGCTTAAAATGGAGCGAGCACGACATTGCACGTTGATTGAAAAGACAGATTTTAACCCTTCATAATCAGGGAATGTTGCAACGCAAAATTGCAGGTATTGTAGACTGTTCGAAGAAAATGGTAAAAATGTAATAAAAGTAAAAAATGGCAAAGAAAATCGCGGATCAAAAAGAAAAACTACGCCACAAACGGATAGAAGAATCGTTTATTTTTCTCGAGCAGATCCGTTCAAATATCTATAAAACCGGACTAGGGTTAAATATTAGTGCACATGCGATTCGCTATAGACTGCAGGAAAACAACCTAAACGGAAGAGTTGCCAGGAAAGTGCCGTTACTGAGCAGTAGAAATATAAAAAGCCGACTCGGTTTTGCCAAGGAACATCTAAATTGTAGTGGCCCACAAAATGCGTGCAAATGGAGAAATACATGGAGCGATGAAACTAAAATAAATATCATGGGCTCCAACGGTAAACTGTATGTCCGACGACCACTAAGAACAGAATTGCTGCCAAAATATACCAAAAAGACTGTTAAGCACGGCGGTGGCAATATTAAGCTATGGGGTGCTTTTTCATGGTTTGGAATCGGTCCAATTAATAAGATAAAACAGAATATGGACCAAAATGAGTATGTCAACATACTTCAGAATGTTGCCATACGGGCACGAAAATACGCCGTTAAAATGGACATATCAACAAGATAATGATCCAAAGCATACTTTGCGTAAGGCGAAAGTTTTTTGGGTATGAAAAAAATAATTTATTGCCGTGGCCCTCAAAATCTCCCTACCTAAATCCAATAGAAAGTCTATGGAAGGATTTAAAAAGCGCCGTTGGGAGATATAAAATAAGTTTGAACTATGGGAGATAGTATAAAAAGAATGGTCCGCCAGTCTCACAGCAAGAGGCCAGCTTCGCTGTGAAGCTGGAATGTAATATGGAGCAAGCCACTAAATATTGAAATCCTTAAACTACCAAGGCAATTATTATCAAATTTCTATTGTATGTCCAACAGTTTTTAATATTTTCGGATATTTTTTTTAAATCGAAAAGCACTGTTTTATTTAACAAATATTCGTTTGTTTTATTGTTGATAAATGGAATAAATATATCTAAGTTTGTTTGCTTTTGTCTCACATTTTTTTTTTCGTGAGAAATATTGCTTCCCACAGAGGGGCTATATTCTGATGGCCACCACTGTATATCAAAGGCTTGATTTACAAGGTATATATTTTATGTTATTCCATAATGATTAAAAGTATACGGTATACAGTACTTTTTTCTCGGTCTGTGTAAAGATAATATCAGATAATTTAAATTTTTAATAATCAAGTTGATATTTTTCATCAAAATATAATTTATTCTAAAATTTGTCGTTGGGAGTTTATAATTACGTAACTAAAACGTAAAAACTCTTGTTCCAAAATTAAAACGTTTCTGGTCGTTTATCGTGATATAAATTAATAATCATCCTCTACTGCACTGGATGTTAAATGAAATAAATAAACAACGGTACAAGGAATGCAAGAAGGTAAAGACTGATTGAAATAAAAATTTTGGTTTTTGCTTCAACTGAAACTAATTCCACAGATTATCTTCAAAATTCTCAACATTAAATTAGCATTACGATGATTTAAAATCATTGTTATATTTTTGAATAATTTGACAAAATTTAAATTGATTGCATTATGAACATATTTGTTTTTTGTTCCTTTATGATTCACCAATTCGAATATAGTTAGATGCAAATTAGGAAAAATCTTAAACATTAAATTTTAATGAAGAAGTATTTATTTGAAAGGGACAATTTTCAAGAAGCATAATATTTTTTTAAACTATAAATAAATGATAAGACTTCACTTATTTTATTCTTTAGTTGTTGATAATGTTTTTTTTTATGTATATTGTTTCCACGTCAAATATTAAAACATAAGTTTTCTTTTACAAACAACTAACGGAATTTGGAAAGTTTTAATATGAGTAAAACTAATTCAATTTAAATTAATTTTAATTTATCAAACATTAAATATTAATTCAACAACTTTTCGATGCCAATTTGATTAAGACGGACTACCTATCAATTTTTACAAAATTATTAATAATTACCAACATAATTTACTCAAGTGCAATATTAAAATAATTTTTTTTACATGATTACACTTTTTCTACAAAAGTAAATTAAATTTTATTCTTTGTGACTACATCTAAAAACATCTGTCTGATATTATCTCTATAAAAATATAGACAAATATTATACAAATAGTAACAAACCCAACAGCTTTTTTTGTATATTTTGTGTCTACAGTCATAATAAGTTCGGCTTTTTTTCAACAGCTAGGAACTTTAAGGCTATTCTACACTATTACGATAATAATCATAATTATAATATTAGAGAAATTATAATTAAAATGATAAAAATACAACTTAAAAAAAATTATATTGTGTAAAATAAATTAAATAAATCGATCTAGTTTATTATATTAGCGCAAAGATAAAAATAATAAGGTGAAAAATGCAACCAAAATAATGCACAAAATGTCGCAGCCTTAAAAATCATTGATATCGCAGTTGTATATTTATTGGACCATCCTTACACATTTACTTCTTTTTTTTTCACAGAGGAAAATGAAAAATGGTGATAGAAGCACACCATCCTGTCCTCGCCCAAGTCAGGTCCTTCTTATACATTATTATTATTATTATTTTAAAACTTTGTGTATGTCGTCCAGATAAGATTTTATTTAAAATTTCTCTTCTTGTCATATTTCTTTTTGTTTTCTGTTTCTTTATTCTTCATATTTCATTGCTATATCCGATGGACAGACAATAATAATAAAACACTGTGTTGTGATGTCGTTCAAAAACGAAAAATAAAAATGAAAAACGATAAAAAAAACGAATAAATGTACATTTTTGAGTTGATAATCATTCGAGAAAACATTCACTACAAGAGGTACCCATGGTGGTCGGTTCCAAAAATGAACCCATATTTATTAGAGAAATTGCACTTTCGGTGCAATGATGAAATGGAGAGTCGGGGAATACAGTCGCTTTAGTTCCTGGGACTTCCCCAAATACACGATTTAAAGAATCGATTTTAAAATTCATTTTTCCTTTAACAACCGCTTAATCTTCAGTTTTGTATTTGTTGCACTGTTTTACTCTCTGTTTTTGCCTCGTTCGTCGGCGGATCACCATATTCACTATTACTATTAATGTCCGATTTAGGAGGATCACCGCGACTACTGCAAAATACTGACTGGGGAGAGATTCTGTATGCGTGTTCTTTTCTGTGCTTTCGTATCCTTTTAATTTTTGTTTTCTTAAATTCTGGATTATCCGGGGGAAAACCTAACATCACTGGCTTACGGCCGGGGATTTCTTTTCAGAGTCCTGATTGGAAGGAGTGTTGCCTTGCGAGGGCCCCACGCCGGGCCCCCGATCACCGACACCTCCGCCCCACGAGTTGGAGCCGGGCATGGGCGAGTCGGCATGGAAGCCGTGATTCTCATGGTCCAGCGAGTTGGCGGCGTCGTACTGCGTGTTTTCTAGCCTTGTTATCAATCGCTCGTCCTCGTCGCCAAATTCGCCACCCATCAAAGACGGTTCACCGACGACCATAACGTCCTGTAAGATGAAGTTATGTATTACAAAATATTTAAAATAGAAAATTGCGTTGGAAAATTTTATGATGACTATCAGATGTATACATTTGAATTTATAGGTTTGCTATGCCGCACAGTGATTCAGAATATTTATGTTCGCTGTAAAAAGTCTGTAATTTGTGATTGATGAATGAATAAATAAACAAATAATAAATTACATGATATAAAGAAATATTTTCTTTCTCTCCATAGGAATTAAGTTACAGGTAAATACTTTACTGCTGTATAACTGGTTGCCTGCTGTGACACTAATGCATTGACAAATTGCTCCTTGACGTTACATACAGGAAAAATGTGTGCAATGAAAAAAAGACCACGGTGTAGAGAGAATAGTACTGGCAATTTGTGTGAGATTAAAGTAAAACGTTTATTGCTTCTAGTTCAGGTGCTGTTGAACGAAAACAAGAAATCCCGTAAAAATATTCCTTTACTCCGCCCTTCAGCGCGGGAACACCGATTTAACAGGCCTGAATATACAGTGAGCGGCTAAATTTTCGATCAAACTCAGTGTTTTTTTTAATATTTGACAACTGCACCTCACATTCAATTTTCTTTTTAGTAATGATGCATCGACTTCTTTTAATGGCAACTCCCCGTTTTTTAATGCTAGATAGATCGTTTAATTGTCAGATTAACAACAATAGAGCTGTATATGCAAGCGTCTAAAGTTATGCTATTCTCAAATTATATTTATCTGTATTTCTGATTGGCAAGGAGGCGGAGCTTGGAAATATTTATGGGGATCAAATTTCGATTTCTTAGTTAGCAACCAAATATACATGTAACCAAATCATTCTATTTGAACGAACTATTAATTTATCTATGCTGTTGCATATTAAAAGATTTCTTGAACCGCTATGAGTTGCGACAGCATGTAAACACTTTGTCTTGCAAACAATATCATGACTTTGTAATAGTTCTTAAAATTATATTCAGATAAGCTCCAGTCTATTACTGCCAAAAACGTTTATGCTGTGTTGATTGTGCTTATTTAGAAACCAAATTGACATGCAGCTCTATTTTTCAAAAAATAGGCCATTTTTTGCTAAATAGTTTCTGTCAATCCCATCATCATCACAACTAGCTGTCCTAGAGTGCTTATTAAGATTAAGATTACCTGCGATGCTAAAGAAAAATTGGGACCTGGTGATCGTTTTTTGTTAGGTGCTGGAGGTGCGTTGTTGGCTGCGCCTCCAGAATTCGATCCTTTGCGTTTTCGCCGCTTATTCGCTGGTCTCTGGGATTCTGCAAGCAAAAAATTTATTTAAATAGAAATGTTAAACTCTATTTCTTGACAAAACGCAATAAAGTAAAGTGGGTTGAAGAGTGAAAACGTGTGCCTAGCAACGACATAGACTACCTGTTTCTCTCCAAACGGAGCCACGATACGCGACAAAGTACCTGGGTACCAAAAATACGAAGACCACTCCGGAAATAAACGACTTTTATCTGTTACATCCAACACTACATGTATAATGAAAAATCCTCTACTTAATACATTTTCACATTAATGCATTGTTTCGGAAACTAACATAAGCTATAAAAATTTCTAAAAACACCAGTCGTTAAAATGTTATTGAAATGAGTCGCAAGAGGTCCGTGGCATAATTGTGAAGTTGGCTACAGTTTCATGAAAATCGTACTAGGGAGTCTAACATTTACAGGTATATACAGGGTCCGACAAAAGTATGGAATAATGCCATCATTTATTTAAATACTGTTCTGATCTAGATTTTCTTCAAATAAAAGTTCTTTTAATTACATGCTGCTGTGTTTTGGTCGAGTTTTCGTGGCGTTTTTTACGGTGTCGTTTACAACTTTTTGTTAAATAGTAACGTATGTTTTTTAAAGTATTTTCTGAATCAGAATATTTTTCTACGTACAAATAGTTATATTGTATGAGGGGTCACATAATGACATTTCACAGAAAAATGGAATTCTGATGTAATAGTCAGTTATAACGAAACTGTCGCTGCCTGCGCCTGTTGGCGATTTTCGATTGTTTATCAGCTGTTATTTTTTGACAATTAGCTTCACTGTTGATAATTTTGTGTGTGTTAGTTACATTGGAGTTTGTTAAAAATGGTTCATTTGGTGATCGAAAAAGGACACAACAAGAAGTATGCATATTATTCAATAACGTTTATCCTAACCGTGCTCCTATTACGCAGTCTTGTGTTTCCAAATTATTTAAAAAATACGACACCGGAAGCGTAAAGGAAAAGTCAAAGACGGGATGACCAAAAACTGCTACTGGTGGTGACGCTGCATTAAATATTTTGTTGCACATCGTGCAATGGTTTTCAACGTGACTACAATATTTCTAAACGATCTGTTCGTAGAGTGCTTAAAAGAGTTAGTTCAAGAATTCACGGCAGATGATCACGATAGAAGGCTGCAATTTTGTGAAATCATGAGAGATGCGTTCCAACGAAATTCGGATTTCGGAAATAACATTTTGTTTTCTGACGCAGCCACATTTATGTTAAATGGATATGTTAACAAACATAATTGTCGATATTGGGCACAGGAAAATCATAAATGGCTAATAGAAGCTCACACTCAACGAAACCAAAAAAGTGAATGTTTGGACAGGAATTATCATGATAATATTATTGGACCTTTTTTACAGATGGCACGTTAAAAATATTTAAATTCATTTAACCAAAATGTAGTCCCGACATTACAAGCCATTTACCCTAATAACAATAACCTGTGGTTTCAACAAGACGGAACCCTCCACACTTTGGATTGGAGGGCAGAAATTATCTGAATAATGTTTTCCCGAACCGGCGGATTGGACGAAGAATAGTGGCCGGCCAGATCTCTAGACTTGCAACTATTTGATATGGGGTTACATAAAGAATATAGTTTATACGGAGCGGCCGAGCAATTTAGAAGATCTCCGAATTAGAATTATGCGTGAAATGGGTGCAATAGAAAATAATGTGTTTGGAAATGTCAGGCGTTCTTTCAGGAGAGACTAGAAATGCGCATACAAAAAAATGGACGTCACATTCAACACTAAATTATTTTAATTTTATTCAATTGTTGTTTTGAGTTGGAAACGTTGATTTGTATTCATAGTTATGATTGTTATAATAAAGTCATTTTGTTATAATAAACTACTGATTTTATTGATTTTTGCTATCTAATCCATTTTATACGAGCCGATGTATAAGTGTGTGTAGAATGCTACAATACCATAAAAAACATACGTTACTATGTAAAAAAGAAAGTTGGTTGCCATAGCAAAGACACCGTGAAAAAAAAAACGGTACGAAAACTCGACTAAAACACAGCAAAATATATATATTTTAGAAGAAAATTTAGATTAGAACAGTATTTAAATAAATAATGGCATTATAACGATTTTTCAAAGATCTTAGAAATGATTAGAGTTAACGCTGTTGGTTTGTAATTTCCAAATTTGTCTTTAAGACACTTTTATGGATAGGCTTTATGACTGTGTATCTTAGCCCACCTCCCCTCCCCCCCCATTTTTTTGAAATGCCAAGTTTATTATATGGCTCAAGGGTCTCACCAATAAATCCCAACAAAACTTGAATAAAGATGTAGGTATTTGATCTATCCCCACGCAAGCAATATTCTTCAAGTCATTGATAGTCAGATAAATTGAATTTTTTCGAATTGCTGTGCTTTCAGGACGTGTCAAGTTGCTTGATTCTCATTTTCAGAGTTTAAAATGTATATACTGCGTTGTTGGCTGCCTGTTGGATGACTCAATTTTAATTTATTTTATTATCTATTTTATTTTGTAGGGTACCTTCGTATAATTGCCGTTTGATTAAGATCATCATTCTTATATTCACTGGCACCCATTTTTTTTTTTTGATTTCTTCCTCTACCGGGTGTCGTTCTTCTAATTTTATTATTTATACTGCATATTACGGTATCCAGAAAATTATTGTAGCAGTTATCAAATTCTTCCGAAGCGAAGATATAAAATCCAATTTAATCGTTCTACCTCATCTTTAACATTCAACAATGCGCATTTGAAAATATTCTTCTGGGGGTTTCCTTCATGTCCTTGGTCATGAGATTTATTTTCAACGAAATGCTCTGCGCGAAGTGATCAGACAATCCAGATGACCCAGAGTAGCTGTCGAAGTAATCTATGGTGGTGAATATATCCATTCTAGAAATTTGTAGAAGAAGTGATCAGTTATGGATGGATGCAAGTTACACGTTTTTGAAATATCCAGAGTATTTTGCAGTTACTAATTTCTATTAAAATCACCGTATAAAAGTATATCGTTTTCGCTTCAATCAGTGTCAATAAGTGTTGAATCCAATATTTGAAAGAATCTATGTATGTCCCCGAGGGTGGCCCATATATATTAACTATTGTTATTTTATTTCCCGGAATTCTTAGTACACCACATTCTAAAACCGACTCTTTGCTTTTTTGTTTTGGGGGAAGTAACTCCTAGTACTCTGTTTCGGATGCCAGAAGATCCACTATGTATACCTCGCTCCGCACATACCAGGAAGCCAATTAGTACCTCTCGGTATGGATTATTTCAACTGGCGTCAACTAATGCTATGTCAAGGCGACTACGTCCATTCCAATACCATGGAGTATATCGACTGGACCGTATTAATAACGTGTATTATTTCATCATGATTGACGCATATAGCAAGTGTTTTTTTCATGCTAAAACGCATCACCGCTGATGCACCATTCAGAAGTTTAGAGGAACATTTTGCGAATGGAGAAGAGAAGAAGTAGTTACAGGTTTCGCAACGAAATAGCCGACTTTTGACAGCGATCATGTTAAAATCATACCAACACAACCAAACACAACTTCACATTTAGCAAGTGCATAGTAATGTCAAATCCGGTCAAATCTGCGTAGGATTTCTTCAAGATAAGGTAAGTTGTCAACGCACTTACTTGACGTTTGCCATTTTAAAGTTCTATTTGGTATTGATAGTATTCGTATTTTTTTTAACCATAACCTATCTATATATCTGTCAAACCATATAATATGCTTTGTAATGCGTGGCAACCATGTTATGAGAAGACGAAATATCAAAAGTTGGTTGTTTCATTGCAAGAGCTATATATCTGATAACGGTACACAATTTGTCTCCCGCGAACGCAAAAAATTCTTTGTGGACTATGGAATTCATCATGTAACTACATCACCATACCACCCTTCATCAAATGGAGGAGCGGAAAATGCGTAAGATCATTCAAAAAAGGTCTAAAGGCTGCACTACCAGATACAAGGAATTCAAATTATAAAAGAATTCGGTGGTGTAGCACTCTTAATAAATACTAAAAATAGAGGAAATGAAAACCATATGGAAACCGATATAGCACGCTAATGGCATTATTATTGCCAACCTATGCTGCAAACTAACAAAATCAACCTTAAAACACAAAATTACTAAATTGACGGATCACGTGGTTCTCGGGATTAGTAGTCACGGTACTTTTAAGTTGATATTTATTAAGCTATAGAGCCGCTAAAGATTGTATAACCAATGAGTCGGCAGCGTATTTGGTGATGAGAGAAGTTAGAACTTTGTTTGACAAAGGGCCACCAAGTATACCATAGATAAACAATAAACAAAGGTAAACCAGGCAGAAACGTTAATATGGAGAAGGGGAGGAGCGATAAGAGATTACGGCAATATAAACAGTTAAATGTGGACGAAAGCAGCAATAATAAAAGAAGTTGGAAATAGAATATTCAAATGAAAATAACAAAGAAAGGAAAGATCATTAGAAGGCGCACAGATCAAATAAAGAAAACATACAACCAGAGTATGGAAATCGTTTCTACAGAAGACCAGCCACCAAGCAGCTATAAGCCTAACAGCAATAAGAAAACACCATTCGATCATGTGTGGAATAATCTAACCCGACCGTCCCTTTCCCTAGACTCAAACGTAATTGTCAAATACTTGTTAGATACATTGTTAGATACAGAGATTAAGCCAAGTCGGCAGGAATTTGTCTGTATCGTATTGCGGGTACATGTTACAATAGTTATAACTTGTTATATGTCACGTATTAAAATATATTTGTTGACTTGTGCATCATAAGTTGTTATTCATTCATTAAAAAAAGTTTCCTAATGCCTTAATAGCTACAGACATCACAGGAAACGTTCCCACAGTAAAGAATTAACAAATAATTATATAAAGGTAATCGATCAGGAACTTATGGATGATGTTAAGATTAGACCGTAAAAGGTGACTATCATTCTACATGAACAATTAATATTGACAGATTGACACCTGTTTCAGCCGATTGTGTAGCGATGATTATTGCAATTGTAAAGGACTAGTAACAGTGACGGCAATTGAAATGGAATGAATGTGTCATAATCTTACTAACAACTTTCTTATATACCAACTTATATACAACTTTCTTATATACGAAATAAATCTTGAATACCTATAATCCACTTATGAAGTAGCAGCTAAGCAAGTAGGTGTTGGAAGAGGATGAATTATCAAAAAAATGTAGACGAAAACGTAGTGTTAACAAAAATCTTTCTATTGTATTTTGGTGCAGCATTTTCTACACTACTCCAATGTTTAACACACTTAATTCCATACATGTGTAGTTGATCTGCGATTATTATCTTTGCCGAAACAGATATTTCTGTTTTGCTTTGACATAATGAACGAATGTATTCTTCAGTAGACAATAAATAATATTTTTCCTCAAAATATTTTACAACAGATATATAGGAGAAACGGTTACCCTCTTAGTGCAATAAAATTGGTACCTCTCTTACCCGGCGGGGCAACCATCCTCTGCCACTTCTGAAACAGTGTCGTCTTTAGGCAATCCCGCGGACTCAGAGCGTACGCCTTGTGCCTGGACATCAGTTCTTGCATCGGTTCTAGTATTACGCATAGCTAAAATATATAAAAAAGGTTTAAGTTTAGGGGAATCTCAAGATATGTGATTTTGAATTTAGAAGAATTTTTTGAATTTAGTAGAATTGCATACTTACCCTAAGGTAATTTAGGGTGGAATTCGTGATTCCTTGCCTGGTGATGTTTTTCGATAATTGCTCGAGCATTCCCGGGTCCTGTTGGGTGTGCATCCCCACCACGGATCGCGGTATTAGCTCCCTGTGCGTCCTAACGGTGAACAGCCAGGATTTTATCCTCATCAGGTCGTCATAGGTGAATTCTAGAACTAAACGGCCTTCTGTACATACCTAAAACATGATAAACAGTGATTATTAGATCTACCAATGTAAACATTTCAGTATACTTAAGTTAATTGCATTCAATGGGTTCAATCAAAATAAATGACGCCAAGAAATAGATTTATTTTGGTTGTTTTCTTACGACAGAAAGTCAAAACTGTACAGAAACACACTTTTCGGATGCTATTCGTTGGATTGAAATTCGAAATTGAAAAATCAATTTTTTAAGCATAAGCATTTCTCAAAGCGCAATTTTGTAAGTGATGAAATTACAAGAGGGGCTTCTATATTGATACATTTAAAAGTGCAGACTTCTGATGATGATACCACGGGGTATTTTTATAGCATACGGTTTCTTTTTTAATTTGAACGATATTATGTGTTCTTAATTACTTAACTTTATTAAAACCTACATATTGTTTCTACAAAAAAATGTTTAAGGATTTTTTAGATTTATCAGTTTGGTAAATTAATCGTAAAAAATTACACTTACACCTTCAATTTTACTGTACAATCTTTTCATCACAAACGATATATGTACATTACGATTATTCATATGGTCGACAGCAGCTAGTGGTGTCCCTGCGTTATCTGTAACGCTGCCGCTGCAAATTGGGGGTAAACTATTATGATCAATACTTCTCTTATTTAGACGTATTCAACCCTTGTCGATAATATTATTCCAAAAAATAATACATACTATTGGTGTAGGGGTAGACATTGTCAGTTTTCTTTTGTGTAAATGTCATGTAGAGTACGATTAAAATCAGAAGAACCAAAATGCGCAAACAATATGGCGTCTAACATAAAGTCCGCCTTAAAAACGTTGACTACTAAAATAGCCTTAATTCTACAAAAATTTCTTCCATTATGTTATAAAATCATTTGTAAAGTATGAATTAAACTAAGTACAAAAGAATAAAGCCTAAGCAAAACAATACGAGAAAGACACAGCATACCAACACCAACTGACAAGTGACAGCCGATGCATTAGTCAACATTTGTGGTCCGTACATACAAATTGTATATATTATATATATTTCTCTCCCTCTCACCATGGATTTATTTTCTTTGGATTTAAATCGTACTCTAGTTGAGGACATTGCAAAAGATGACTACTTGTTTGACGTTGCTTAAATTCGCATGGTACGACACCACCCTATTATAACCACACCTAGCTTAATACTTTGTATTTATCAATCTGCGTCTATTTGGGACTTTTCATTTAGTAGAAGTGGGTGTTGTTCTGTATGTTCTATTATAATTGATTGGTAGTGTTTTCCCATAATCTTTTGATGGATAACGCCAATGGAATCGCCCAGAGGGTGAATACAGTGGAGGAGGTTTAAGATCAATCGGTTTTCTGTTGCTTCATATTTGTTCATATGTGTAAAAAGTGTCAATTTGCGGAGAAGTAACACAAGAGCAAAGAAAAAACGTAATGCAAGAGCAGATGACCTCCATGCATTAGTGCGGATTTGCACCTCAGTTGACACCCTATCTTGTAGCAACCCAGCTTTGTTTCTTTTCCTATGTGCTGCCTATATAAGAGCGTTTTCTCAAGGATCATACATTCAAAGATAAGATGGATTTCGATTATATACAATCTATGGTGCTCTCCAAGAAATATTTGTTCTTCAAAATATTATTAAGTTCGTCTAATGGGTGGGATGCTACACCGAAAATAGGTATGCGATTTTCGGTGTAGCATCCCACCCATTAGACTTTCTAAGCTCGAGTCTCTATACGCGTGAGTACTCTGTGTTGAGTTGGTACAGGCAAATCATCTTTGTAGATAAATTCTTTTCTCTTTTTAGTCGGTTCATCACTAATGTATACACGTGTTGCAAAGAGTAGAATCAGCATACTTTTTGTGGTAGCCCATTCGTTTGTAAGCTCCATCTACTTTGATTTTCATCATGCATAATAAGGAAGCAGTGGCGGCTCGTCTGAGGTGGCAGGGTAGCCCAAACATAAATAAAGAAAATGAAAATTTTGACACATCCTAATAATAATAAATGTTCAGTGTTTGAACCTACTGCTTTTCCCATTATAAATACTCACGAGCCGCCCCTGCAAGGAAGTGTTTATTCTACTTAAAGGGTTCGTATAATCGGTGTTATTTTATAGTCTTTCGTTACGTTATTTACCTTTACTGGGAGTCTGCGATGATTAAGAATATCGTAAGCAAATGAGAGGCCCACAAGTACAACTCCAATTTTGAGACGATTTTCGTATCCATATTCAATAAATTATGTAAGGTGTAGCACATGAGCTAAGTTCTGCCAATAGCGAAACTTCGTTTGCTCGAGAACTAGTTGTTCATCATTGATCTTCCAAGCTAGCAAGTTATAGCGTCAGCATGATAAAGACAGTATCTTCTAGTTTCCCACCTGGTTTAGGTACAGTACAGGCTTACTTTTACTTTAGGGAAAACTTCAAGGATGGCCGATTTTAAGAGGTTTACAGATTAAGAAAGCTTTGGTTTTTAGCCAAAGTTCTGCTTATTACTGGTACTCCAATACCGCAGTCTCACTAGTTTCTAAAGATTCCACGGCTCGTTCCAATTTAATCATGCAAAAATATTGACTCTAGTTAGTTTTTGGTTTCTATAGACGTGTTCACGTGAACCAATTGGAAAACATATTTCAGTACTCAAGGACTCCAATCTGTTGTCCGATTGGTTCACCTCAGCAAACTACGTGTTGGAACAGAGCTTATAGCAGATAGTAACATGTGACCACACTATTGGTCTTTTGAGGGAAGGGTTTGTTATATTACATATTGCCCCCTCTGTTCATCAATAAGCATTAATGGCACAAATTCGGTACAGTAAAATCTGAAGATGCGTCGTGTAGAGATCATTTTGAGTGAACTCGTCGTAATACTGGAGTTTAATTCATGTTGGATCACCTTGTAAAACAATCTTCTGGGATTGAACCACTGCATTTATCTTTATGTTATTGATCCATGACGTTTACCGAGTGCATCCTTGTCATTTGTCAATTAAAACTCAAATATGTATTTTTTACCATAATTTTATAGTATATATAAATTTTATATTATGCCTAACTTATTATTTCTTATTCGTTACAATGTCGATTTAACTACAGTAGCGTAGTTAAATAAATAAGTAACCGTCTATTATAACTGCACAAAATCAGCATCCTGAATTCTGTCTTTGACAAAAAGTTTCAAACTATTTTTAACGTATCTGCAATTCAGTATTTGTATATGCAGGCTGTATCCATAATGCAACTATGCCAGATCGCGCCAAGTACAATATATATCGCACCCCGGTGAGAGCTGACTATACGTGTATGAATACAGTAAGCATTCGTGTAATAACAAACAAACGGATTTGTAAAAGTCACAAAAAATATTGGAGGGGATATTGCGGATTAAAAAAGCTTAGTAAGACATGCAATGTTATCTACCTTCGTAAATAAAGGTTTGCCATGATGTGTAATCATTGTGCAATCACAGTCAAGAGAAATACTAGTGTTGTGGAAAGATTCCTTTGGATGTTTCATGTTGTAGTAGAGCTCCGTCACACCACCTTCGAATATACTTCGAAAGTACCTCGGTATTAGAGTCCTACCAATCGCTGTTTAGAAAATTCAAATTGGTTTTATTAGAAATAATGCAAAAAAGATGTTCTTAGCAATTACTTTTAAAAATAATTACCAAGATCTAAGATTTTTGCAAATCTATATATGACATTAAAGAAAACCCAGACTATTTCAATGTTGTTAATTGTTTCTACTTACTGTATCTTTTGGGTCCATCTTCTAAACAAAACGCTAAAGTTAATGACGCGTCGTCTTCGAAGAATTCGTTAGCGAATGCGTCCCACCAAAGGTTATCACTTTCCTAAGAGAAATAATTGAAAAAGAACAACACAATGTTAGTCTAACTTAAGTATGATGTCTTAAAATCGTTTTGTGCGTACCATTGTTGAACTCACCTCTGTCCTTTGTTGCAGCCTTTTATTCAATTCATAGATACGATAATCAGGTTGACTAACATACTGCATTTGTCGCCTTGGGATCGGTAGTGATCTGGAAATAGAAAACGAAGTATGTTTTATACCACTTTGATTTGGGAATTGATATATTTTAACTTCATTTTGTTAGTTTAAATTATATTTTGATTCATGAAAACAAATAACATTGAATTTAGATTTTTTTTTCTGTAGAGGTCCAATATTTTTCATGTGTGTATGTACATAGAGGATAAATATAATTATTACACTTATATCTTTAAGAGCGTGTATGTACTCGTGTCGATAAAACTGATACATGGTCAAAACATTACTATTTTGGTAATAAAAGATATACCTATAGATAGTGTCTTTTTAAGATTAAGCATTTTAAAATATTTAAAAATATGAATCAAGATCGAAGATAAATTAGATGGTTTTCAAGAAATATTTTGTTTAAGACATATCCGGCTGATACTTGAATAAAATTTATAATTGATAGATGCGAATACGGTCGATATTTTCACTTATGATCATATATCATAATTATACGTAGCGCATTGCAAGTCATCTGAAATGTCGGCAGTTGGAACCAAACACTCGACGATTTAGCAAGGTTTTTTAAACGATGCTGTAAATTAGTTGGTCTGATCAACTTTGCATGGCTATCATTTAAAATCTATAATAATGCAACCCGTTCCATCTTTCAAGATTGGTTCGATTTGTTCTCTTGTAGCGGTATTTTGTATTATTTCCATTCTAGTGATGCCCATGGACCAATTTAAAGATCTCATATGCAGTTTGCTCATTTTCACATTCTCTGATATTTCTCTTTTCCCTACAAATCCGTTCTTCAGTGACTGAAACATATGAGAGGTGTTTTCTATCCTGCCCTTTATTTCTACTTCCTCATCTCCATCGGTACCGGGTGTTCAATTGAATTTATAATTAGAGTAAGCTATGAATTTTACAACTTAAGGTATAGGGTCAACCAGGTGGCCGCAATGGCTATAACTCAGGGGACTTTAAATTAGCAAGTGATTTACGTTGAAGTATATGAATGCGTTGCCAATAACGCGACTTCAGCGTAGCGACAGAAACCCAGGTCATCCATGGGACCCTCCACTGAAGATGGTATTCGTGAATTGCAGTGGGTTGTGCTCCCACTGTGGGCGTCATCCACTGCATTATCATTCAAACACAGTAAAGCTTTGTTTCCGTATAATATTTTTAAACGAATATTTGTCGGTCTGTGATTGGTTGAACCCTTCACCAGTCCAGGTAATTTTGCAACTCTTCTTCGGGAGAAAATTTCCAAAGCAAGTCAGTTCGTTTCGGCTCATTCGCGACAACAAGTTGATCTTCGCCCTGATCGAGACAGCGGTTTGTTCTCCACTAAACAGGATATTAATTAAGTTCCTTTCCGTCCGCCCAGCACACACAATGTTCATCTCCGTCCGACCGCGACAAATAAGGTGTAATTTTCGTCCGACCAGGATAAGACCCGGAGCTCTTCGTCTTCGTCCGTCCAGGACAGAACAAACCGTTCGTATACGTCCGATCACGACAAGAGTGTTGTTGTTTTTGTTATAAGTACCATGTGGTACGTGTTAGGTGGTACCTTTACCGCTACGTTAGGAACCCCGAAGTTCGGACCACAAACTCATTTGTTTATCGTTCACACTTGTCTTTGATGTGCCGCTCTTGGAGCGAACGGATTAATGTACATATTCGCCTTTAGTATTCGGTGTTTATTCGCTTTTCATTATTCGTTCGCTTGATGTATACGCACCTTAAGAACCAGTAATAATATACATCTGACAACGTTGCCTATTTTTTGGCACCTTCTACCTACACATGTGCAAGTATCGGTTTGAAATGCAAGCACTAAATAGCAGTATTACCAGTATTGTATTGAAATATTGTGACATATTTCCTGGTGCACATATAAATGGGCGTCTTCTGAAAAAGGTGTCACTGTCAATGACGTTTTATTTTCGGTTATGTTGAATAGATTTAGTACAAACATACATTTTACGTAAGAACTTTTTGAACGCCCGATGGTTATAAAATATCTAAATATTCGCAGTATAATAAATTTGAAAATTTTAGGAATTTAAATTTAAATTTTTGCGGCGACATTCATACTACAGTTTTCAAAGGTTAATGCACGACGAATAAAACAGATTAGTATCGCCTCTTACGTATATACGTTTGTTCTTTCATACGGTGAAAGGATGGCCAAACAGATGATGCGCGCTTTAGCGAAACGGATAATTGGGCCAATTAATCTTAGTAATCTGCGAGTGACGGCCGGCATGCGCCCAACGCGCTAGACCGTCTCCTGTGTAGAATGACCGGGTCGGAACACCGTTCGCTTGCGGCGAGTACCGTACGTGAATGCGGTGTGTTCCAGAATGCCGAAACCGGGGCTCCTAGCTGTTCCACTTTACAATATTGGAGACCTGTTGATTTCGGATTTGGCGAGGACCAAGGAAATACAACGCACTTTAAATATGTCTAGTCGGAATTGAATAGGAAGGAGGAGTTTGACTAGTTTAGATTCGCGAAGGTTACTATTGAAAAGGAAACCGATAAGAGACTTAGTCTTGTCAGACTTAATAGTAATAAGAAATCACGAGAACGTTTTAGAATTTAAAACTCATTAACAGAGATATTACAAGGATATTATAAGCAGTTTGCTGCTTTACTACCATTAAAATAGAACGATTTATTGTATTCAATATAAAACATTTCTTCTACAACCTTGTAAAAAATAAAACAATATTTTACATAGACAAAACAATAGGTGCGATTATAATTTTATATACAGTAGCCCGATCTTACAATAAGTCAGTGCTTCTAAGCGCGGCGAGATATATGGCACACAACTAAACTAACACGACAGAGAAACGATAGACCCAATAAATGCATTGATTGCAATGCTTATTATATAATGACAAAGGGGCGTACCAAACTTTCTCTAATGTCAAAGAAAAAAAATTAACGTAATAATAATAATTGTCACTTTAGCAAATTAAAAATAATATTTATAGCAGAATTCAAAACAAAGACGCTTCTAAAAGCTAAATAACTCTCCTCGGGAAATCAAAGAATATTAAATATAAAACTTTCTTTAAAATAACTGGCTTTAATTACATATGGTCTATTGTAGGAATCACCATAACACGCAAGGGCAATGAAGGGAGTACAAGTAGCATTAAAGGCGGACTCGAGTTTTTGCCTACTAGGCGCCGTTAACATCCTCTCAAATGCTACTAAACCCACTGCCATCGCAAATGCGTCGCACACCAACGTTGCCAGAAGTGCAAGACATGCGCCACCCAGGGGACACAGGTCAAGACCCCAACCAGCCGGACGGCGGCGACAGAGGTCGGTAATACAGTCACTAATTAATCTGTCGACAGAATTTTTGCAAACATTCGACAGTGTTTATGTTTCGTATACAATAATACGAAATTAACCCGCAAATATAATTACGACATGTCAGTAATGTGCTATACCTTTCCCACTACTATGGGTGACTATAGAATTAGAGGAATCTCTAGTACTGCACATTATATGCATATTTAGTTATTTTAACTGTTGCGCGTAGCGTGCTAACTTTTTCTGTCAACATCCATTAGGTTTTTCGATTTGGCCAGAGCATTATGTGATCAAACGCATTCACAAGAACTATTTCGAACAGAAAGTAATTACTGGTCTTCTGCATGCGTTTGGCTGCATAACGCTTTAGCCAAATGAAACAAACCTATTGTGACTGGGTCGTCATTATTGTATAAATGTGATACGTATTTTAATAAATTAAGTTGGAATATGCATACTGAGTAAGTACACAAAATCTCGAATTTTATTAAAAATACTCATTAATAAAAAAAGTTACGTAAGAAAACTCAATACCTATACTGCTTAGGATACTTGATATACACAGGCTTACATAAGTATACATACGGCAGCGATTTCTTGCATTTATTTGATAAAATAAGGAATTACCTACATTTTCTTTTGGAAAATTTATTTTATATAATATAAAACAAAAATTAATAAACAGCATATTTCGCTATAACAGACAATAAAATAAAATTTCTGACTTTTAACATTAAGATACAGTCACATAAGTATACATACACTTACTCAAAATCAACCAAAAACGAAATTTTAATAAGATGTATGACCTCCTTTGACGTCTACCACGGCAGAGAGCCGAGATGGCATAGAAAATGCCAATTTTCGGGTGGTTTCTTGGGGTATTTTCCCCTATTCCTCGAGTAAGGCGGTCTTAAGGCCCGAAATCGATGTTACCTTCAGAACTTTTACACGTTTTTTTAGGTGATACCATCAATGCTCTATAGCGTTTTAGATCAGGCGACTGCGGAGGATGTTCTAACTTCTGCCTAACATTATAGAGCAACCATTCTCGCACCAGAGCTGAAGAATGTTTGGGATCATTATCTTGTAAGAAGATTGCTTTACCCTTCAGGCCTAGTTTGCCATGCTTCACAGTGGATACCATATTTTTTGGATCGAGAGCTGCATTGGATTTCCGCCAAACTTTTGTACACCCATCACCTCCAAAAATGTTAAATTTACATTCGTCTGTAAATACTACACGTTCCCAAAATGTCGGATCGGTTATATGAATGTTTTGATATTTTTGGGCGTATGTCGAGCGTTTCATTATGTTTACATCTCTAAGAAATGGTTTCTTTCTTGCCACTCTGCAATGAATATTATTTTGTTTGAGACAGCGACGAACAGTTTCAGCATTAACTAATATTCCAAATTCGTTGTCGACATCTTTTGCGAGTTTCACAGCCGTCTGTTTTGGATGTTCGTAAATTTTTCGTACAATATGCCTGCGTATTCTTTATCTTCTTAAGCCGTCCTGATCGTGTTTTACATTCGTAGCTACCGGTGGTTTTAAAATTTCCTATTATTGTTTGTACCGTAGCTAAATTCACGGTTTCTGCAGTTTTAGCGAGAGATTTACCCTTTGATTTTAAATTAATCACTATTTTACCGCGATTTTCGAAGTATTTGGCATTTTGTAACTGTACGGACAGAAATCAATAGCAACAACTACCCTGTCGCACACCACATCGATCACTGAACTTATGGCAAAATAGCGCACAAGCTTTCCATTGAAAATATAATAACAAATCTACACAAAGGCATTCGTATGTATACTTTTGTGAGTTAACAAATGTTATAACCATGTTGCCAAAACTTTTTTACATCTACACAAAACATTGGCATCTGTCATATTGCCACATGAATGGATAGTTGGCAGGTTTGGATATTTCGCATTATAAGTTGATGATTATGATTTCAGTTTTGATTCTAGTTATCACCCACCTCGTCTATTATCGTAAATAGACTATACTTAGACAATTTTTGGCAATTCATCCACTAAGTATATTTCTATTTCACTTTTAGTTTTAACATGAATCCATCAATCTTTTTTTTTCATACCTAAAGTAATTATTATTAAACGGCGTACAGTAGAGCGGGTCCGAGTTGTGCATGTGCGGTGGCAGCACCATCGAGCACATGGTATGCGGACCCATGCGCGAGGAGGACGCTGGCGGCCTGAGCGCGGAGGTGGCCGCGCGACCCAAGCCGACGCAGCCGTCGTCGCAGATTGGCCCTGAGCAGCACACGCCGACGACACCGGTCCTGACCGGCATAGAGGCGACCGGTCAACTGCTGACGGTCGCCGGAAGTGATCTGGATCCGCCGCCAGACTGACGTAAGCCGAGCCACGTGAAAGCGGCGGCGCCTTTGCGATACGCACATTTTTCCATCAGAAGAGGCGGAGAACATCAGACGTAAAAAGAAAAATGTCTATGTATAGGAGGAGCACGCTTGATTCTTGTAACATGTCATCGTAAAGCCATGATGTATTTTGTGCTTATTATATACACTTATAGGTAGATATACAGGTATTTATGTATGTAGATGCAATATGCATACCTCACACATTGCGTCTCTAAATAATATCGTATGTCATTTGAGTTGAACTGTATGAACTTATAGAAGCTCACCGCTTACATCGATTGTAACCATTAGATATGCAATTTATATGATGATTTTTTTGTTTAATATGCACAGCCTTTCTTTATTTTTATTTTACTTGTTAATTAACGTTTGTGAGTCGCATGTAAGTAATAATTTAATATGAACTGCATTTACGCTTTCAACAATTACCGCATTACTTCATTTTAATATCTCCTGCCTTTATCGAATATGTTTACGGTTGAACAAAATAAAAATTATGAAATTTCGGTCTGCACAAACTCGAGATTGTAAAGCGATTTGAGACAGAAAACCATATTTGTAAATAAGCGAAATAGGTAGGCCGGCCCATGGTTTATTTCTGGAATCACCATACCAGCAAAATCAATTAAAGGGGTACAAGCATTTAAGACGGACTCGAGTTTCTGCCTATCAGACGTCGTCAGAGTCCTTTTGAATGCTAAACTAGTGCTGCGCAACCAAGCAGGTCTTGTTACCTGTTCACCGTATATAAATGGATTCTTTGGGATGTGATTTTTAAATTTCTTACAGAAACAGTTCAGTACTGTTATGGCAAAACATGCTATCTGCCATTTTTTCAAATGCACTTTTTGGCATTAAATGGCCGCACATAAAGTATAAAAGATTTAGTTGTCAACACTTTGTAGTATAAATAGCTATGGCAATGATACAAACATGAATGTAGATTAACAAATCTATATCCACCATTATTATAAATACAAAACTGTTGTTGCTTCTACTGAAAAATCGCAAAAAATAGCAGATAACATGTTTTGCCATAACGCCACTGAGTTGTAACTCGAAAACCACAAAACAGATTACCTTCATAATCATAGTGATCTTTAATAATATAAAAACATCCATTTAAACAAGTGAATTTTTCTGTGGGTCCTTTTTTATGAAACATCCAGTATACTGGAATATATTTTCTAAAGTTGCACACACAGTATGTAAAAATTGCATGATACGTCAAATTTGAGAAGTGTCTACACATTTTTAGTCCAAGGAAAACCAGTAATAAGAACTATACTATGCCAGTAGTGAATACATTCTTAGCATCATTCTTTTACGGGAAAATAATGCAAAAATAAGCGTTACTGATATAAGGGAATATACACATATGTCCACATCTGAACGGGGGATTGCTTTGTGAATGGCAACCGCGCATTCGAGACTCACTGACAACGAGAGATATCCAGTCACAGTGTATCATAAACCGAGCAAGGGTACGCACGCATGTCCGCTCAATCACGTAATACTGCGTAATTTTTCTGTACTCTCAGCTTATGGTAAAAAGTACAGTTTCTTATATTCATTTTGTTGCTCCTATGCGATGCAGGGGGGCGAAAAAAATAATTCTAAGTAGGACAATAAACAACGATTCTTATTTAATTAAACAAATGAAAACTAAACTCTACAATTATACAAAATAAAATGAAATTCGAAGAAATGAAAAATGTTTGAAGCACAAGCAAAAATGTGTGAAAAAATAGCCAAGCATTTTACTTTTTTTTTTTGGACATAGTACTTCACGTAAGCGTACGTTGTACAAATCCTCATCAAGCATATTCGAAAACGAAATTTCCGGTATTGAAAAGAAGAAAAAATATAAAGTTTTAAGAAAACATGATTGATTATTTGACGAGTAGTTTTTTTTATCAATAACCTGGCACTGACTTGGACTCACGGACGCTTCCTGTTGTGTTCTGAAACTTTGAAACTTGGCAGACCATTGTTGGCATACTGATTTAGCTAAAAAGACGACCGAATATTTTCAGAGAAAGAGAGAACGTTTGCAAAAGCAAATAACTTCATTCGAAAGAATGACTGAAAGAAGAATCGATAAAAAACAAGTATAATAAAAGCTTTATGTATTGTAGTAACATCGTTGGAGCCAAGAATCTATAAATTTATTTCAAATAAGCAACAACAAGTCACATTAAGAATGATCCTTCAAAATGTAATACAGTTATACTGACAATTAAACAAATTGCGTTTGTTATTACATATTATTTTTATATTTAAATAAATGCAACTTCTAATTAATCAGTGAAAGTATAAAGAATATTATAAAACTTTTTTTTTCTCTCCATAGCAACTCCATGATTAAAAAAAAAAGTTATAGATAAATCCTTTGTTGGTGTGCAACTGGTTGTCTGCTATGTTATTAATGCATTGACAGTTTTCTTTTTAAAGTTACACATAGGAAATGTATGTGTAATAAAGAAAAAAGAACCCGGTATGTAATTAACAAGGGAACACTGGCAACCCTCACCTTCTGATTTCGATGAAACTGCACAGACTGAAAGAGTACCTTGGCATAGGAACAACACCGTCTTCTTTTTCTTAATTAATAACAGGGACCGAATACCCGCTACTCCCCATATTTTTTTGAATTTTTTTATTTTAATTTTTATGTATTATGTAATTTATGTAGAAGACGGTGCTGTATAGCAAATTTAGACAGTTAATAACAAAGAACACGATAATGAAACATTACCTATCATTAGAGACCGGATTATATGCAAAGTGCATATATTTTATTTTTTGCATATCTCTAAGCATATTCTATATGTTCACGCATTACACTGATTAACGTTAATTAGTGATTGCATAAATTGCATATTTAGGCATTTCTATGCATATTTTTACAAAAGTTGCATATTTTGCATA
>JARFOC010000563.1:35872-50373 GCA_031763485.1 Osmoderma eremita
ACTTTTAATGTAAAATTTGTTAAAACTAAAGAGTAAACAATTTCGATCGCGTTTTTCGCGTTCTGAACCACTGTGCGCCGACTGTGTGAGAGATATAGACCGGGCAAGAACGAAGAGACCGTTTCTGTTCGCGCACTGGTTATAAATATTGGGAGTCCTTTTACAAAGTCCAATATTTACAGAAACATTTAGTGCAATTAAAACAACATTAAATTAAAGAAATGATGAAAATAAGTATTGAACGGGAAAATATTTCTCCAAATGTGACATGTAACATCTAAAATGTCCAAACGGCTATAATAAACAGCGGAGGCAATCAATCCTACAAAATATTAAGTATTTCAAAAGCAATAAATATTGTGGATAATAAACTGTTGGTTTGTTCTGTGAGTGATTGTCATTGAACATAACAAAGTGTTTATTTTTATTGAATTTGTTAAATTATTGTAATTATGTTTTTGCAAAGTTAGTTCTTTTCTGTAAATAATTCTGACACTGAATTTTATACTGCCCTCCGAAGAGACCTTTCAGGTTAAGAGGACAATATAGTAGATACTTTGCCTTTTTTATATTATTTATTTAAAGTAATCAACAGGATAATCCGATAAAGGTCGCAAATATACAAATGATCTTCATATCTCCAACGCCTAGCCACAAGAGATGCAACTCCAAATTTTTTTTTATTACATTATGGGTTGAGTGTTACCTCATTTAAAAGTTTATGTAATTTGCAAAACAATGGTGGATCGCTGTTTGAAGTCGACTTAATATGGTGTTCGTGGAATTAACTAAGTTTTCTTAATATCAGCTTTTAGTTCTCGAAAAGTTATATACCCTGATATTGCAAATTATATAAGCTTTTAAATGAGGTATCACTCAACCCATTCTGCAATTTGAAAATTTTGGGGTTGACATCCCTATTAGGGCTAGAGCATTGAAGGTATAAAGATCATTTGTTCTCTAAAAATAGTCCGCCCTCGATCAAAAATTGATGTCTGAGAATTAACCCAATTTATTTCAAAGTATTTATTGACTTAACACAAAAAATGTGCAAAATGAAGAAAAAATGTAGAAAACAAGGAGAAAAGTAAACTTAATCACATTAAGTTCACTCTTAGTGAGCGTCTTCAAAAAAATAAGCATGCCTTGAAAAACATTTTTTGTACAGTTTAATATTTACGTAGCAGAACTTACAATTGGTTAGTAAATGATTTTCTTTTATAAGTGTTGGTTTTTAAGTAATAAAATAGTTAAAGGAACCTGTAGAAAATTTAATGTAAAGTATTCTATTGTGAAAAATTGGGTTAATTCTAGCAAAATATGCAATTAAAATACACAATTATTAATAACAGGAAAACGAAAAGAAATCGGTATAGGGGCTCCTAATACGAATCGTCGCAGAATTTAAACAGACAGTTAAACATAATGAGGTTGGACACCATATTGCGACCAGACTGTAAATTTTTCAGGGATAATTAGGATATGATTTGAATGCCTGTGGATTATACTTTCAAATGATAAGCAACTTGAATCTTGAAATTTAAGAGTGTAGTAAGAACATTTCTTTCAATGGAAGGTTACCAAAATAATTTTTTACATAAGTTTGAATATATCTCAAAATCGGTTACATGTATGTGTAGGCAAACCTTAACATCTTCTGCTTAGAATAACGTTTAGAATCAGAATTTGCAATAAAAATTAAACAGTCCATTTAAAATAAGAAAATTAATGGCGACTTCCGGTCAACCGGAAGAGATGCAAAAGTGAAAATAATTGGCCTATGGCAATGTAGTTATTTTCAGATTTTTTGTATATTTCCTTCCCCAATAGGCCACTCAACTTGGGAGACTCTGTATAAATAAAATCTATGGTGATAAAACGGAAATCACTGAATAAACTAATATACAGTGGTCTGCGAAATAATACCAGTGCACTAGCTTAAAAATGAAATTGCTATCTAAAGCGTGCCCTTGTAGTCTATTCTATGTAATCACATATGGTGCTGAATTACTATGACGTAGCAAATCAAAACACAAAGTAAAACGGGTAGCTCCCCAATTATTATGAGTAAGATACATGCCACAACTTATCAATGTACAATTTGACTGCGTAAAATAATAGCAGTGGTGAATAATTTTTTGCAATAGCATACCTTAAAATAAATAAATTGTTATTGTCGTAGAAGGTAATTATACTTTAACAATTAAAATTTCTATTTACACCTTTTTTGAATTTATTTCGTTAGTAATATGAGCTGCAAAAAACATTGTACAAAGAACAACGAAATTTCATCAAAAAATGCGCAGACAAGGGAAATAGTATAAAATTATACCGGATACTCTTGGTTGTTCCGCAAAAATTATTAGAAATGCCATTAAATGGACAAACAATACAGAAACTAGAGGAAGAAAAAAAACATCGATGCAAACAGGCAGGGCTATTATTAGAACAGCAAAACGTGACCCCTTTACAACTTCTACAAATATAGTCGGAGAAATTAAGACTGAATATGAGTGCTTCAGTGGTTAGAAGAAGGTTGATATAAGCCAACTTGCGTGCCAGAACACCTAGAAAAGTGCCGCTTCTAAATAAAGGGAATATTAAAAATAGGCTGATTCGTAGATTCTATTCGTAGAATAGAAGGTACAATGACAGCAGATGCGTATCTTTCCATATTCACCGGAAGTAATGTTGCCCTATACGGAGGAGGAAATGCCAATTCCTTGGCGGTACATGCAGGATAATGACCCGAAGCATACGGCCAGAAGGGTTAAGAATTGGTTAGAAGAACATAATATTAACGTCATGTCCTGGCCTGCTTAAAGTTCCGATCTTAACCCTATAGAGAATCTCTGGATAAACGTTAAGAAAGGGGTAAAAGATGCTAGACCGTCCAATATCCGAGAATTATAGAACGCGGTTCAAAACGCTTGGACATCCATTCTAGTGGAGAGATGTCAAGATCTACTGAAATCCATGCCACGACGGATGTAGGCAGTTATCCGCAACAAAGGCTATACAACAAAATATTAATTACCACTTAATTTTGGGCACGAATTTCTTTGCATGCGGATCATATATGGTCCGCATCAAATCCGATCATATTCACATCTCTATAGAGATGATTCGGTTGCGGATAGGAAAAATAATATCCACGCAGGACTTTATTTACGAAGGTGGTATGATAATTACCCGTGTTTGACGACAGATGGGGCTTTGTATGAAAATCTACATTACCGACTGTGAGTACTATTCTATAGTGGACATCTATCAAAATTTCGATTCATCGAGTGCTTTACTTTTTATAGCTGTTGAAAGTGTATGTATTTTTGCAATCATGGAAAAAGAACAATACCGGTCAGTGATTTTCTTTGGATGGGAAAACGTGTGCAGAGATCAATGACAAGTAGCATGCAGTTTATAAGAATCATGCACTATCGATGACTACCATCAGATACTAGTTTAATGGATTTAGGCGTGGCCGAACCTCGTCTTTGATGAGGAGCGCCCAGGTCATCCTGTTGAGGTGACTACGGACGATGTGGTCAATAAAGTGTAGAATATCGTATTAGCAAACCGCCGGATGAATATAAGAGAGATTGCTAAGAAGGCAAAAACATCTCAATTGAACGTGTACAAAATATCCTCCACGAAAAATTGGGTATGAGAAAGGTATCCGCGAGATGGATGCCGCGTTTGCTGACGATTGATAAGAAACACAATGTTTGGCCCTGTTTAAGCGTAATATGAATGACTTTCTGCGGCGTTATGTAACCGTTGATGAGACATGGATTCATCATTACACGCCGGAAACCAAAGCTCAGTTGGCACAGTGGGTTTCTCCCGGCGAACGTGCATAAAAGAAGGCAAAGAGGATACCATTAGCCGGAAAAGTTATGGCGACGATTTTCTGGGGTTCCCGAGGTATCATCTTAATAATTGGATGAACGAAGAACGATCACGGGTCAGTACTATACTAATTTATTGGACCAATTCGACGCTGAAGTAAAGAGCGAAGAAAAAATCCTCTTTCACCATGATGACGTTCGGCCCACTCATCGGCAATGAAGAAGAAAAGTGATGACGTCAATTTGTTTTGTTTGGAAACCTACGCAGTGCCGCCAACAGCGCAGAATGATTAAAAGAATGATATTTTTTATCATTTTACGCTGTCTAGGTTTCCAAACAAAAGAAAAAACCTATTAATTTTCTACCATTCTGTTATTTACATGTGTTTGGATCTTTCTTTATATTTTATATTTCAATAATATAATTATTTAAAAAAAAATGTCTACATATTCTTCTCACATTTTGCCGTTGGCGAGACTGTGGAGGTTTCCAAACAAAATTTACGTCACACTTTTCTTCTCTATTGCGATAGCAAAACTGACTCAGTTACGGTACGAACTTACGTCAATGATTCTAGATAAAACAATAGGAAAACTGTACTTAGGTTTTAGATTATGTGGGGAAATTTCTTGACAATCTTTCCTAATTGGTTACTGATTCAACGACAATCGTCTACTACGTCAACTACGTTCCTAGCCTCCGAAGTAAGAACTACGCATACAATACAACGACAATCATCCTTAGCACAGAGCGTCCATAGAATCCGTATTATTGTACATAGGTGAGAGCGTGTATGCATCTGTTTCCCAGTCTAACCCGTTTTACAACGTTAGCCGGAGCGCGAGAGGCCAGCCTCGGACCAGCCGATCGAGCACGTGGTCGCCGAGATGCACCTGTACGGAGCGCGCGACCGTAGAGCGGGAGGGGAGGCGAGGTGCCGCTCCCGCCGTCGGCCGTGCGCCTCACCGACCGCGTGTACCGTACACATGCAACGCCAGGAGGTTCGGGTCGGCTCGGGAAGAGCCCGCGGACGTGCACGAACGCAGCGCTCCGTGTTCGCTTGGCGCCCCGCCGAAGCTGTAACCATCCCCCTTGCCGACCGCGCGGAGGATAAAGTGATGTCGGCGCGTCGTGGCTGCCTGCATCCAACATAGGTGGTATTGTTCACATGTTCGTCGTTCGGTAATGCACGGAGATAGACGGAATTGCTTTTCGGGTAGGATCGTCAACACTGGATTGTGAAATGTATAGATATTTTCGCATTTTTTTATAGACGTTACAGAAGACGAAAATTACAATTTTGAGATGATTGATCTAAATAACCTATAAAAGTCATCAAAAATACGTCCTAATGTTGTCGCATAACACGAAAATCAATTTATCATGCTGGCTCCCAAATTTTAAGTTTCGGGCAATTATACGTTTTAAAATAGCTCTACTGAAAAATTAATAATCTTTGGACAGTATCACTCTTTCATCAACGGAACGCATTAAAGAACAAAAAAATACTTCAAAAATTTATTATGGTCAATTGTAAAGCTTTTATACATTCATTTCAATGATTCTAATTTTTTTCTGTCGGTAACACCATTGTGTATTTGTCGAGACTACTGAACGAAAGAGGTGTGTTGTGAGTTGCCGACTTAAATAAATGTATACTATGCAACTGACATTGCCCTACTCAAAGAGCTCTCTACATGCCTGCATGTAGAGAGCTCCTTACAAGCAGATCGACATTAATAAATTTATTTATTGAAACATCAAGATTAAGTCTTTTTCAAATCCACAAAGATAAAAATAAAGGAAAAGATATTATAAGTATTGTAAAGAAAATATTATCTTTCGTGGGAGTATTCGTGAAGATAAAAATTTATCGATTTCGCTGAATCAATAACTTTATTTTTTGGTTAATTATGGTTTTCTACTTTAGCCGGAGGTTGGAGGTTTCTTTTATAAAAGATTAATTAATAACATTAATAAATATGAATGCATAGTAAGTAATAGAAAAGTATATTATGTTTGAGGCAGGTTACCTAGTTAAAATACTCTAGCAAGTATGCGTTTACCTGCACAGTCTATAATATCTTTAAATAATTTTGCCTGAAATCACTTTAAAACAAAGAGATTAGGGATAGTCGAAAGTTCATAAGTAAAATACTTATATTTAAGTATGATTATACAGAGATAGGTGGTAGCCGACCTATAAAACAGCAAATGAGTTACTTGATATCAGATTGAAACTATTAACATTTTATGCTATTATTTTAATAATGCACTACCAATCAACGACTCAATCGGCCGTCAATGAATGCGAATCTGCCAGATTCCTAGATGAACGAAAAATATTAAGCCTTACAGTGGTATCCAAAAGATTTTTATGGGGTACATTTGTGCCTGTCTAAAAACGGAATTAGCATTTTTAACAGATATACTTTGCGTTTTTTTTTTGGTTTAAATGAAAATCACACTTTTTAATATTACTAAAAACAGAAAAGCACTATTTTAAAAAAAATACGTTTTTCTTGGAGTTACGTCGTTTAACTCTCAAATTTTGAAATAACCAATCTCATTAGAACTAAAGAAAACACACTTAATTTCATAATTTCTTGTAATGCTCGTAATATTGGATTATGGCGGTCAGGATTGGATTATAGCGGCCAGGATTGGATTATAGCGGTCAGCATTGGATCATAACGGCCAGCATTGGATCAGAGCAGCCAGGATTGGATCAGAGCGGCCAGGATTGGATCAGAGCGGCCAGGATTGGTTCAGAGCGGCCAGAATTGGATCAGAGCGGCCAGAATTGGATCAGAGCGGCCAGGATTGGATTAGAGCGGCCAGGATTGGATCAGACCGGCCAGGATTGGATCAATGCGGCCAGGATTGGATCAGAGCGGCCAGGATTGGATCAGAGCGGCCAGGATTGGATCAGAGCGGCCAGGATTAGATCAGAGCGGCCAGGATTAGATCAGAGGGCCAGGATTGGATCAGAGCGGCTAAGGTTATATTGCTTGACCACATTATTGAAAATTACAGAGGAAAATCGAAAAAGTTCCCCCATTCTTGAATGTACTCCATCATTATCTATTCACATTTCTTGCACAACAAAACCATTAAAACTTAACAATGAATAGACGAAAATGTTGTTTTTTTTCATTATAACATAAATGTTCATTCCGGAAATAATGTTTATTTATTATTACTACCATAAAAGTGAAATTATTTTAAATGTACACTTTTTAAACACTAAATAAAACTATGAAATACCAATGTTCGTTTTAGCCACAGCGTTGTCTACTTCAATTTCATTATTGGTTCGTTTAGCGGTAATGGGTCCTTAAGAAGGTGCTCTTTTTTAAGGCGTATCCTTTGGGTTGGTTTGGAATGTTGATAACCAACTCAAGGATCTACCGTTTTGGTTAAACGGTCCGGTTTTCTAGTTAAGATCTAATATCTGTTCTATACATATAAAATCATAAATTAACTGGAAGGTTGTCTAAGAGTCTAGTTACATTATGTGGCTAGAAGATAGAAGGTAGAAATCCGCGAGTGCTAGCTGGTCACAGTTGCTTTCTGACAGTGGTTATCAAAATCATTCATTCTCGATCTTTTGCTTGCGTTTGTATTAACATTATGAGTCAGTTCTTTTCAGAATCTCCAAACATATCAATATAAAAATCATGGGAGATTATAATAAATATGCTCTTGCACATCGTAAGTAAACGTGATTGTTGAATATATAAACTAATTGGAAATACAAACGATAGGAAATGGATACAAACAACGAAAAATGCAACAGACGAGACACCAGAGATTACTGTCAAAACGTGTCGTTAATGACGTCATTAATGACCTAATATCGAGCTTACCTAATATAATTCTACCAAGATAAAAATGATTGCGGATGGAAACTGTCTATTTGGAGTAATGTCTTATTGCATTTGTGGACAACAGTTTAATTTTCACGTTATTCCACAATGCATGGTCAATTATATCACAGAACATTGGCAAAATAGCGATTTGATTTTATTGTTAGCCAAAATACATATGTGTAGTATTATTATCACTTCTTTCACAGGATATAAACAATATATGCTAAATGGTTAAAACCATTTTTAATTATAAACGAGATGTTGTTAATCATACTTCTACTTCACAACTGGGAAAATTTTACTTGTGCTTAAAATTTAACGATTCATGGTACACTTATTTCTATCAATGTATATTAACGGTCTCTATGTTTATGTTATTGTATCCATCCAAGCCGATTTTATATAAAACAGCAAAGAATAAACCGCAAGTATACGGTATATTATGTACTAATGTACATATACATAAACGTTTTATGTCTACATAGTTTTGCCAACTAGAACTACCTGAGAAGCTCGTATATAGAGTACATAGTACTTCTTGGTAACCGTAAATTCTAACGGGATTGTTAATTAAACGAAGGTTTGTACATACATTTCCCACTTTATAATAATTCTTAAAACTGAAATAAACCAAGTAAAAGCGACGTCTTCTCAAAACCTGATTTTGCTGTATTTACCTTATACCAGAGTATATTATTTAATAAAAGATTCGCATTTTATATTACCTAATATGTATTTAAAATGTAAAACGATATCTCCGTGCACCAAAATGAGAAAATTCGTCTTGATTTTTTAAGAAAAAATTAAATGAAAAGAATTATAAATTTTAAAATAAAGGTCCCTTTAATATAGGAATATAAGCACAGGACACGACGCACCGATGCTTCAGGTATCGAACAACCCGAAGCGGAGCACGGTTCTCTTCTGTACCTCCGCTCCGCCGGCTAAAACAACCCGCACCAACCACCCCCTAAGTTAGGGGAAATTCGTACAGACGGCGACAAAAATATTTACATATTTCATATTAATATAAAACTTAAGTTTTTTTGTTAATAATAATGTATCCAATTGGTTACATTTTATATCACCAATTATATAATTAACTTAAAGTTCAGCACAAACACATTAATGTGGACGGAAAACGATGTGAAGATGTCTTTGTAGACATATTTTTAGCCCATAATATATAGAGCTTTTATAAATAAATTATTATTTGGCACTGATGAAAAAGAGAATTTTATTTTTAATGTTAGTAATTGCAAACCTAAAGTTCCAATATTAGCCTCATTTAGAAACAGTGGAATTATTCAATTAAATTTAAAAACAAACAAATGGTTTTATGATAAAAATTATTTTAATACTCATTAATAATAAAACTTATATTACCAATAATTCATACCGTCAATAATTACAATTAACTATATATGACTAAAATAGAATTAGAATTTTAGAAATACCTTGTGAACTGGGTGCCCACTGCATATAGGCAACCAAAACTTTACCGTTTGCAAACTGAAGGAAATGTGCAAGCATAATTTGAAATGATTTTATATTTTAAATATTTAGAAAGTATCTAATAATAAAAATTGTAAAAATATAACTGGTAAAGTTTTTATTTATTTATAACCCGTTACGTAGAATTATCAGTTGGTTATTTTGATAAATTTATTTGTACTTGTATTAGCCACTTTCAGATATATTTGACAGAAACTTATAATGGATTTATATAATATTGTAACAGCTATAAATCTCAATTATAACAGTTTACTCATTAAAACTTTCAAAAGTTTTAGAGATGTGTTGCTTTAGAATTAATCCCAAAAATGTTATTAAGTATTATAAATCAATATATGAGAATATTATAAAATTCATTGTTGATTTTGATATTTTGAAGTGTACTTTTTTGTGTATTTTTGTTTCAAGGACCCTTGCTATGATTTCTTGTTAGTTTCTCTAAATATATTAAATTAAGCTATTCCTACGCGTAAATTGTTTTTAATGCAAAAGATATTAGGTATAAATCAAAATTTAATGCTTATGACCATATAAAAAAACACTACTGCTGCAATTTATTAATAATTTCTACTTAAATATGCGCCAAAACAAACAATCCCGAAGAGAAACCTATTTTCTCAATACAATGTAGATTCTAATAAAGCACACTAAATTGTTACTAATTTGGACTTATAAATGCACTGAATGGGAAAACCCCAACAGAAAAATGGTACTCGAATTCATCGACTGCATTAAATATCATATCAAAACTTACCCTTGATCCATCCGATCGACAGGATTTGGACCACCCATTTGTGCATGCATCATTCCATGTCCAGGGCCTATCGGTCCAGACATCGGATGACCAGGTCCCGGCCCAAATGGTGATCCAGGCGGCATGCCGAATCCAGGAGCACCAAATGGTTGTCCAGGTGAAACAAAGTGGGGATTTCCGCCGGGACCGCCGACGAATGGCGGCCCCGACGATCCGGGTCGTCCAAACGGGGGTCCCCCGGCTGATGGAGAACCGAAAGGCCCCGGTCCGGGGCCGTTGTATGGCGGTCCGGCGCTATTCGGCGGCGGAGGAAATCCGGCATTTGGCTGTGGAGGTCCAGGTGGACCAGGCGTCGACGATCCCGACGGTGCCGGCGACGCGGTGTACTGAGGCGTGGAGGAACCCGGGGGAGGTCCTTGATACGAAGGGGCGCCAGCCGGCGAGCCAGCCCCAGCCGGAGGACCTTGGAATGGCGAGGGCCCCTGGAAGCCGCCCGCCGGCCCGGAAAATGAATTAGCCGAGTTTGGAGCGAAGTTTTGGGGCTCCGAGCCGGGCGGCGGTCCCTTCCAGGTCGTGGCAGGGTCCTCCAGTGTGACAGGCAGCGTGATTGGTGGGGCTACGCGGCGGCTAAGGCCTGCAATATAATCCATACGTATAAACCAATCCAATCCATACAATCCACGCGAAAATTAAAAAGAATTTAGCCGGTATTATAGAATTGCAAGGTTAGAATTGTCACGATCCTAACCTCAACAATTTAATCGCATCGCTAACATAAAAACAAGTTGTGTATATAGGGGGATTGCTATCAAAAACTTTTACATTTTGTTTTTCTTTGCGCAGCGCGCCCTTGCCTCATACTCCCGTAAAGTGCGGTACTGAGATTTTTCCGTACACAACTTGGGAATAGTCCGAATTCAACGAAAATAACACTACCGATCTTACTGCACTACTGCGAAGCCAAGGTACACACGATATTTTACTCGCACAAACCGTCACGATAAGTGTCTTGAGCATTTTATCTCGCGAAAACGAGAGAGACATCGTAGTTTAGGGGGCAATTTATCCGAAAAACCCACGCCGAACTACTCATAGACCACATCCAGTAAACACTAATGATGCAAATTCGAGTATAGCGCATGTTTGACTACCGCCATTTTCGTATACACAAACAACAGGTTTCTGTCATACCGACTCGTTTAAAACACTTCAAAACACAAAATACAAGCGTTAAGCTATCGTATTAATTTTTTAATAAATAAAATTAACGTTAAATAAATACAGGAATTAAAGTAATTTTTACGATTTTAATAATTGCCTAAATACTGGTGATCATGGCTCCGTTTATTATTGCTGTTTATATATAGCGCATTAACGTGAACGGTTAGTACTTCTATGCATTTTATGATTATCTCTCGAAGTATTAGACAAATAAGAGTTGTATTTTATTCAAAATTCGGAGGATGAGAACGGGATTTATCGTAGTGTAAGATCCCACCTTTTCCGGCAATGCTGCCGTTCAGCGTTTTCTGCGCGTAGTTCGTTACGTAGCGTTTGGGGTCAACTAATTTTCTTCTTGGGTCGCCTGCAAAAATTATCTTGCGAGAATCCACCAAGGGGCGATGCTGCCATTTTTACGACGAAGACGACGGCGTGACGCGTTTAATACGAAATGCAGCCGAGGCGTGCACTGCTGCCGACAGCGCTGTATCGTACGGTGGTGAACGTGTTCCACACATTCCACCGGCACCAAATTCGAACGGGAGCGGCACAATGTACGACGGCACATCAACAAAACACAACAATAACAATAACAGCAGTAATTTGTACACAATGCACACACACGCGATAAAACGAAGTTGTGAATCAGTGTAGTATACAGATCGCGTATCCCGTTTAGTAGATGGTTGGTGGTGGTTGACCGCCTCTTCTTGTCGATTATCAGCGGTTCTTCTTCTCGTCCACTCGCGGTGCGTGTAGTCGTAGTAGTTTTTTTTTCGTTTGTAAGTCTTCCATCGCGAACTCAGTCAACGGTATAGTTGACAGTGTCACCCTAAAAAATCAATAAAGTTTAGCGCCCCTCGGCCCTTCTTCCCCACCCCGTGCTCATTCAGGAACATCTCTACGACCGTAGTTACCGCACGAGTCAAAATAAAAGCGTCGCCTCTGACACAGATAAGCGTGTGCCGCCGCGTCGTACAATAAGCAGAAGGGAAGCGATGGAATCGTGCATTGCATAGGATAGGCGTCACTGGGTTGTTGTCACTTGCCGGGCCGCTTTGCCACGTCCGAAGTAAATAGAGTAACTAGCCCTGGTAGTAGTAAAGTATAAATACAAGTGGCGAACGGCGATTATTCGGTCCGACTATGAACCTACTACATGTGAGATTTTACACCGAACGCAAGCTATAAAAATCGCAAGTTGGAGTCAGAAAAGTACATAGTATATAGTAAGGTACAGTAGCAGCATAGGTAGGTGGAGAAAACAATAGAGGGGATGAGTTGGTGACAATCCTCATCAGAAAAACGATCTGACGTACATACCTACACAAGTACGTTTGTATCTACATAATACAATAAAAGGGTAAGCAAATTGAATTAAAAAAAATTGATAATTACGTATGTATATACCTCTAATATGACGTTACACATTTTGTAATTGATAACGAAACCAAAGAAAGGAAAATATACATAAATATATATAAAAAAACCAAAAGCGACAACCTCACGTCAGTTCAAGGCTGATAAAAATGGCAACAGCTTCATTCCTTTGACCTTGCAACTATTACATGTACAAGCTATTTGCTCTCGCACATAACAATACAAAACGGCGGTGTATATGTGCACATACAATACAAATGTATTTTTTACATGAACATAGATATTTTTGTGTGCTTACTGATGTACATAAGTATACATATGTGTACCTCCTCCTTCTCGGTAAATACGAGTGATGAAGGTTGATGTGAGCAAAAAATTGAATAGATAACATTGAATTAAACCCTACCTGTGCATTTTATTTGCTTATTTCTTTTTTTAATCAATAGTTAACAGTCAATATTCTCACTATTACCCCTGTATGTTTTAATTGTTAGTTTTTTTGTTTTCTACGTTTTATTTAAAAACCATGATATGAGACATTAGGGGAATTAAGAATTATTTCTACGTTTTCAACATAAAATAAAATGTATCTTTTTAATAAGAATAACTGGCTCTTATAAGCTCAAAAGCAGGCAACCAATTATATACTGCAGTGTGAAAGATTTCCTGTCATACATTATGCATAAATATATACAAGCGACTAGAAATTATTAGGAATATGTAGACAAATTAGAAAATATATGTTATTAAAATAGAAGTTTTGAGTGGATTAGATTATTACTTAAAATTTAACAAACTTATCTTCAGACTCTTCTTCCTAACGAACTGTAAGAAATACGAAGCTGCATGATAGCCAGAATAACAACGTTTGACTACTTACTTATGCAACCAAATGTACAACTACTGGTATGCCTGTATGCATCCTGTATGATAAAATGCTAATTAAGAATTAAATAACCATGGGCATAACATTAAAAATTAACGGTATAGTTTAAACTTTAGAAAGAAACACTGTTTTCTTAAATAACAAAGTTTTATTAATAAGTGCTATTATTTGCTAAAAGAACGTTAAATATAAGAATAATTCCTACCAGAACTCAATGTCAACAACTAATATCATTGCTAACATAGTTCAAATCAAGCTGTTGAAGTCAAATTCACTGGATTGTGAAAAATCACTGGTCCGTGAGCCACAATCATTTTAGCTCTAACGTTATATAGACTGTAGCAGCCTCAATATTTACAAATCAACTTTTTTCCCATAAAATCGCAGATTTAAATTTTTGATCGAAATGTGACAACTTCTGGGGAACAAATGATATTCAATTCGGGGCCACAAAGTTCGTTCAGAAATTCGTCTCTCTATTTTTGATCACTATAAGCAGATATAGTGATAATGTGAGAGCTTGTGTAATTTGCAAACATTGCTGTATCATTTTTCTTAAATCGATTGCATCGTTTTCGAAAAAATAAGAAATGGTGAGAACACTACACAAGATCTGCTCGAATGAAGCGAAAATGCTAGCTAAAGACGAAAATATGTGGTGCAAATTTGTGCACCGAAAGCATTGAACCTATTCTAGTTCCTACACCCTGTAAAAGTGAAAGGGTTTATGATGACATATACATATCCCTCAATATCCCTGCAGCTAGGGGACCAAGTTATGAATGTCATTTGTTGGTAAGACCACTGTAAGACGTAAGACCGAAATAAAGCAGTTTCTATATGACCACTATATGAGTTGCACCCTAAACAAATGATAGAACACTTGTAAACTAGTTTTAGCAACTATTTTGTTGTTTCAGGATACATTTATTGTAAATAAGAGACAGCAATTCATTAAATAATTGTTTTATTTCCTGTATTTTCTTCGAAGGGAAACAATACACACTTAAAACAAAACATTTAT
>JARFOC010000563.1:54737-99945 GCA_031763485.1 Osmoderma eremita
TATCACACTGATGAGATTAAGGAAAATCGAAACATATCTAACTTTTAAATGTGGCGCCATATTCCATAAGCACGATTCCTTCGTAATTGGCCGTGTACCATACCAGAGGGCGCTGTATTGCAATAACGTGAAGTTGCGTGTTGCGAGCGAAATGTGCAGGGCTCGCGTTTCTCTTTAATTGCTGTTCTGTGGTTGTACCACAGAATATCTGTGGTTGTACCATGGTATAGCTGACGTTGGATATGAAATAGCCAGCTGCAGCCGGTGCTGACATTTTCGGTGGGCAGTAGCGAAAATAGTAGTCGACTGTTCCCTTATCTATGATAGTAGTGATTCGTACGGCGTCCTGCTGCAGCTATTTGCAGCGGCGGTAGATAGATAAGATAAACGTGAAGAATTATTTTTAAAAATTCCAAAACTGCGAATTAATCACGCAAAACACATCATATACACGAAACGAATTTGTACCAATGTAGTACGTTGTGGCACAACATGGGGCATGAATTATTTGGCTTGAATATAGCACCAACCACATTCACTCAGAGACATCTGCTGGGCTGGGAGAGTGGCGCCGCCATGACAGTTTTACTTCCTCCAACTTAAGATTACATACCGTGGTAAGTGACCTTGCATCTCTATTTTCCGGGATCACAACCGTCAACCGATATTAAAGATCACTTTTCGAACGCGGATACTTTTGATCTATAGCTCTCGCAACGAAACAACCCATTTTTTACAGCGATAATGTTAAAATTACCTACACAACCAACCACAACTTCACATTTAGCAAATGCATAGTAATGTCAAATCTAGTGACATTTCGTCCGGGTAGGATTTCTTCAATTACAGCGTTGCCAGTTGCTCACCTTGTTGCACTTTCTTGACATTTGTTATTTTGACGTTTTATTTAGTATTGATAGTTTTCGTCTTTTAAATCATAATCTATCTATATATGTTAAGCCATATGATTTGCTTTGTAATGCGTGGCAACCATGTCATGTAAAGACGAAATGTGGAAAGTCAATTGAAGTCTAATAAACACTGTTCGGATTGCTCCTCCTGCACGAATTAATTAATACTTTGTGCGGGAGGAGTAGTCCGAACAGTGTGTTTATTATGGTGCCCCACAGTCCTTCCAATCTTTACTGAATCAAAGTGATTAATATTTATTTTTTGATTTATTGTGAGGGGGGGGGGGAGGCCGAGGGGGATGCGAAGCCCCCAGTTTGATGCATTTATTACAGAGCAGCACACCCGGAAACGCAAAATTTCTTGAAAGACCAACTCGAGCGATCTTAAAGGGAAAGGGGGAAGGGAGAAAGTAGTGCATGCATTTTTTTAAATATACATAGTTATATTTGCGTTCATTTGGTTATGCGGTTGACGATGGAGTCCACGTATTTCCGAAACACGTGTTCCGAATCAATAAATATATTGTGCGGGAGGATCAATCCCATACATTGTGTTTAATGTGTAAATATACAAAACACATCGATTAGTAAACATATTTATTAAAATATAAACAGCACACACTTTCCAAAAAGAATTAAATCTTGTTACAAATATTCAATTAAAAATTACTAATTGGCAGTGTTATAAACCTAACCTAGATTATTGAACTGGGATATTCCTTAAGGTATATATCGGAAAAATAAACAGCACACTTTCAAAAAGAATTAATTCTTATTGTTAGGAATAATGAATTAATACTTACTAATTGGCAATGTTACAACTTATAACCTAGATAATTGAACCTGTATGTTCCTTAAGGTATTTATCAAAACATTTGTGTTTGCTTTACTGTACAAATTCGATAATAAACTTGCAACAGTATCTTGGCATAAGGCAATTAGCCTCCTCCTGCAAAGAAGAGTACAAAAATTAAAACATATGATAAAAATCGTTTGGGAAATTATTTACTTTTCGACATTGCTATACAACTCATGGCTTTCAACAAAGGCATTTATAACGACAACTAAAACTTCAAAAAAGTGGAATTCATGCTCCTCAGAATTCCAAAATCTATCTGTTGCTACAGTAATCATTAATCTGGAAATATTAAATGTTAAAACGTGATCTAACAATTAACATGAAAATTATCTACTCGTTGTATGTGTTTATTAAAGTTTCTATTGGTATCTCGATAGAAACAAAGAATTTTGGTACTGAAGTTACATCAGCCCTCAATTTGGCACATGTAGTTTCTAGTTCTTTTACGATGTAATCTACAAATTTAAAAATTTAGATATTTTACGAAGAAGTACAAATATTATACCTAATGGAAAACAATTTCCTGAAAATTTGTACAATCGTGACAATGTTCGTACTTTTGATAATAATTGCACCATCTTATCATTACCCATTCCAATAGATTTCCTAATTTCATCTTGTAGTATATTTTTCCATATTATTTCAACCAAGTTTACATCCGAATATCCAGCGCAGTCAATTATGGCTAATTTGCACTCCCACAGATTGAATGGCTCAGCAAAGTTTTCATATAGCTAAATAATTTTCATTTATAATTATAAACATTAAATGATATTGGCGTCTTACTTGTGTGATTTCATATAAACCAGAATTTAGGGCGTTGACAGCTTCCTCTGCACTGGGATGTGTGCCAACTAACGGTGTAATTGCCTCTAAAATTAACTCTTGTACTTTCGCTATATCAATTTTGTCTTCCAATTCTCGTAGAAATACTCCTAAGTAAGGAGCGTAACCAATTTTGTCACTTCTCATGCACATGATACTGCGAGCTAGATATCCCAAACGATCTTGCAACGTTACGGCATTTCTAGAAGATGTAATGAAGATTTGAAGGTGGAAATAAATGACCTGTGTTTACCCTTTCATAGATGCTAAATTGTTTAAGACTTTCGCAGCAGAGGCATGATTGTTATTGCTCTCGTAATACTTCCATAATAAATCTAAAATCGTTATGCTATCTGTATTTTCCTTTGAGGCTTTTATTAGGAATGTTTCTAATGAGGCATTTTTTATTTTTATTATGTAGCTTGACATATTTTTTGAAATCATCCATTCATAAATAGCTACGTGTAGTAATTCATCAGAATATTGCAAAATATCATTAATTATAGTTTGAGTCTAAAACGAAACACCATAATGAATAAATTATATCCAAACAAATATTTTATAAACTTAGTATCTTTAGAAGCATATATTTAAATTGTATTTACCAACATATTATTTTCAGTTTGCTTATTAATGCTGTCGATTACACTTTCATTCACTACAGTTTGATTATCTGATGGTAATTGGAAAGTATCCAGCATATTTAAGACATTCTTATAAATATCCATCCTACAAAATACTCTTTTAAATTTGTAAAATGAATTCTTAAATCTTACCTTTTGGAATAACATTGATAACCATTTTGATCACCTAATTCATTGATTTTATAATAATGTAATGCGATATTATCAACGTCAATTTTATTAGCACACAACGTACAAAGTTCTATAACAGCGTGATACGCCTTTAGCACAGTGAACTGTTGGCAAATTTCAAATAAATTTATGTTTGGTGTGACCGATTTGCACAAATCCAAAGCTGATCTTATCAACTCCTCTTTTTCATCAATATTTTGCACAGTCTTAGCACCTTTTAATATCTCATTGGCCTAGAGCAGAAGGACATATGTTATTAGAAATACATTAATCTAATATGAACTCTATTTACGGAATCGGAATTCTCTCAAAATCCACAGCAAATTTGTCATTTTTAACAATGAATAATTGTTTATACCTTAGAATAAGCTGCGTCCTCTACTTTGTAGAGATCCGGGCAGATGTCTCGCAGCTTTATACTTATGGAATCAACAGAAGCATTATCACCGAGATAGCTGTTGATTAACCTGATTATTAAAAGAGAACACAAATCTTTACCATACAACAACAAGTCTTTGAATGTTGTATTTTGTAAAATTTGCTTCTGCGAATCCTGCAACGAATCCACTAATACGTGAAATTGGTGTTCACACAAAACCTTCCACAACCCAATTACTTGGCAACAGTGGTTTAGAAAACTTTTAAAAGCGTCCAGGGAATGCTTTTCCTCCATTTGAGCATCTTGCAATGTGAAATTTGATATATTTAAGTTTGTTTGATCAACTATGCTGTAAGTGCCTCCTCCCAAATTAGAATTGTTAGCACTGAATGAAAGTTGTGTATTTTTTAGAAAAAATAATCTTAGCGCGTTTAAATGGCTTAAAACCAAGACACAATCGGTATTTGTAACAGTGCTGATAAGCTTAAAATAGGGAAATTGTTACATTCCAAAATTAGAATGGTTCATAGTTAAATACTTACAAATATCTTCTTTGCTGCAGTTACAGTTCTATTGACACAAGGTGAATGCCAAATAGGTCTTAATATCCTCTCCAAATAAATGTAAAGTCCATTATGCTTCGACGAATATTGAAATGGTAAATTCATATCCAAATTTTGTAGATTTTGTACTATGTTCGGGCTGACTTGTTGTAACATCGATTGTCCAAAGGACATACTTTGATTTGGTGATTGCGATTGATACTGATAAGTTTGTTGCTGACTCATGGGTGTTGATACAATATTTGGATTGAACATAGATCCTGAAACTAAATTTTAAAGGTTGACAAATCAACAATTATCCTGAAGATGATCATTTAAAATGATGATAATAATCATTTGAATAAGACTTACGTAAATTTGGTTGGGTTCCTTGCATAGAAACTTGATTCACCTTTGGTTCACCACCATACATGAAGAAAGCTCTTGTTGCATACTCTGCTATATCTGAGTTTTGGGGATCGTCCAAGCAAGCTAGTATTAAACTTGTTGCACATGCTTGATCCATTTGTTGCATCGAGAAGAAATTCTTGACAACATCTGAATCTTGACCATGGCTCTCTGATAACAACTGTCGTAATAAATCGACCGGTCTTAACTTCAAGAATATGTGAGCACCATGTGTCGTTAGAACAACATATCTTCTCGGGGGATCGACGTGCTGTGTAACAGCAGTTGGTGGATCAGGAAAATGTTTTTGTGTCGAAAAGGTGGCGGGATGTCGAGCCTTAACATAGCAAACGTATAAAAATTGTATTTATTTCCAACTCTTTAAAATAATACCTCAGCCATGGCTAAAGCAGGTCCGTCTAATGCTATTGACGTGTGTACTTCCATTAACATCGAGCTGAATGGAAATAAATCAGAACTCATACACCAAAGAAGATCTTTATCATTAATATTTGACACCAAAATTAAATTTCTACTTCGATATTGGGCCGTGTGGACATTTCGAGGTCTTGTTATTGAAGTCGCGGAATAACCCGGAGGTAGTCGGACATGCATTAACGTTAAAGTATAAGGCCTTATAACTGGTTGGGTGTTTGCAAGACTTGATCCAGTTAAATAAAAACGAATACCAGTTTGTGTTACAGCTACCAAATAAATTTGGGCCGATTCCGACAATTCTACTGCAGAAATACTGACTATAGGTCGGAAAATTTGACTATCCAATGTTCTAAAACCACAAAGGTTATTTGAAATTATATCATTGATGTTTTATTAGAATTTACTTGACCGTGTTCATAGCTTGTTGCACTAAAGACTTTTGGCTGAGTTTGTATACTCTACCAAATGATTTTCCATCTTGTCCCATGTCATACATCTCAATATTGCCTTTGTCAGATAGTGTGTAAAGTATATGCCGAGTATTGTCGATTGAAATATGTATGATCCCTTCTTCTTCAACGAGCGCAGCGTTTAAAAATGATGGTACCAAAAATGATAACGTTGAGGTCGAATGGTTGATTTTCTTAAATCGTTTTCCAAACCAACTACTCTCAGCCTAAGATAAAATAGTAAATACAACTAACTATTATTAATGCAGTGGAAAAGTATGGATTTAACTTTAATGTTTCAATAAAATACAAAAATAAAAATTATAGAATCTGTGTAGCATCATTAAAATTGTATCAAGACAAACAATTTTAAAATATTAATAGATAAAAATGCTATATAAACATAGAAATAAAAGAAAGATATACCATGGGACAAAACTAAACTTGGCGAACGATTGGCAAGCGACGAGACACAGACGAGGCAGATTGCAGGCGATGTTGAGCCCTATGCGCGTTTGTGCATACGGACGAAATATCCTTTAAAACAACGGTCACTTGTATAGGTTTACTGCATATCGTCCAGGTTTACTTTTGTGCCATTGTACAAGTGCTAGTAATGGGCTATATATTGGGCACATTTTTAAACTCATCATGCGCATTAATCCATGTGTTTTTAAACGCATCTTAATCTATAGATAAAAAGCAATGAAATTGTTTCTAATGTTAGTGTATGTTCATCCGATGGATCATGAAAATCATCGCAATTAAGTACCGATGGAACCGATGAAATTCAAGTTTGAGGTTATGTGTCTTTGTTTGTTCACCAATAATGTTTATGGTTTAATATGAAAGCTACTTTAGCATAAAAGTTATTTAGCAAGGAATTGTCTGCATCAGATGAAGATAGTCAGGAATCAGATAGGGATAGTAATATTAAAAAATGCAGATTAAAACATTTACAATGTAAAAAAAGATATATGTCCAAACAGTGGTAGGCAATTATGATGTAGATGATTTTAAAGCTGGTTTAATTCCGTTCAACGGAAAGCTTTAACCGCTGTACTCTCGTTTTGTCATTTTAAAAACACAAGAAAATAGTTGATGCGTAGGGCGAGATAGGCTGCAAGTGTATCATTTACATGGAGGCCGTGGTTTGGTGAAACGGATTACGGGGCTACAATCGATTATTCTCTGGCCCGTCGTTAACATTGTTTGATTACTGTCTTCTCTCCCTGTCTATAGGGTCGATATCTTAGTCGATAGTTGGGGTAACGTAAATATTTCATTAAGTCACCTATTTGCGAATATTTACTCACCTACTACTATCAATAAAATAATTTTATTTGATGTTAAACGCAAGAGTAATTCATAAATGCGCATGCGCTGGCTATACTGATGCATACTCCATCATGCAAACTGATCTATACTGATCCATACCATCGTTCGCTGGACGAATTTGTCAATCCGCTTACTCGTTCATATACGCATCCACACCCTCGTTGGAAGAATTAATGGACAGTCTGTTACATTGTCCGAGTGTTTGTTGGAATGCATTGTGTGCATTGCGCATGCGGCTGCCATTAATCTAACGATCAGCGGGCTTGAAGGAACATATGGTAAAATATCGCATAAGAAAAAGGCAGAAGGTATAATTGTGACAAAACACCAGCAATTTGTAAATATACTTGTAGATGGACAGCCGATTGATGTTACTCAGACTATGAAATATTTGTGATCTATTATAAATTGTACAGAAAACTTACAAATGGACATTACTATTGCGTCTACAGAGGATTAGTTTGGAATGAAGTAAAGTGTGCTTGTTTGTATCCTAATGTAAAGGCTTAACACTGCAGCTCTATATTAGGTTTGTGTAAGTGTGTATCCTGTGTGTGTGCGAAGTATATGGCTTGCTACTGCCTCTCCTCACCGTAAGAGGGCAGCAGTGTTGATTTAGCCTCAACACTGAAGGGTCGACCACCCTTGCTGCAACCGATCTTTATAAAAATCGATTGTCGCGACGGAGATTCGAACCGTCGACATACCCCACAGATGTCTAGAGCTCTTACCGCTGCGCTATCCCGGCAGAACGAAACAAAGAAACTAGCTGAAAATACAAATAAGTGGAAAAGGTTCTGTAAAAGTTAACACAACCACGAAGACGCCTAACGGCATAATGGGCATTGGATAACTAACTATAGAAATATAAAAGGTATTTATTTTTAATATTGTTTACTTTGATGTAGATCTTAATTTTTCAAAGTAGTAGAAGGCCTGTCTTAGTTCATTTTTTTAATTCAAAAATTGTTTGAGATTGCTTTCAGTCCTCATAAATTTGTGGCTATGAATATTTTTGGTAATATTAAAACCTGTACCACAGGTCCAACTCTCAAATCCGGATTTTTTGGGAAACCACAGCTTTGATGGACGCTTGTCATGTATTTGTCTACTATCAAGATTTATAAAACCAGAAAATGTATAGCGTAATGTGACAAGAGCAATTCATAGAAATAGAGAAGCAAAGTTATGACGTCGATTTGTTTTGTTTGGAAACCTACGCAGTGTCACGAACGATGTAAAATGATTAAAAGAACGATAATACAAGTAAAAGGTTACAGACACGAAAACAGCACACAAAAGTTCTACAAAGTAATACAAGAATCAGCATAATTTTGGTCTCGTGTTTTTCTTGATTTGAAAAATTACAGTGTGGCCAAGAGCTTAAAATGATTAAAACTCCGTATATTCATCATTTTACCCTTGGCGAGACTGGGCAGGTTTCCAAACAAAATGCACGTCACACTTTTCTTCTCCATTGGAGGCAGTTTAAAACAGTGATTAAATTAAAAGATGATATTCAAAGATAAAACTTTAAAGAGAATACTCTCACGGAATATGTAACTGTATTGTCGCGGAATATCGTGGCAATTGTACAAAGCTTTTCGCATTAGTTTAAATTGTAAATGCCCGCTCTGATTGCTTCCTTGAATTTATGTGATTATAACTGTTCCTATTTCTGGGTGTTTCTTTTTCTTTCCAGAAATTACAAGAATAGAATATACTAGAACGAAATATGAATAAGGGGCCGTTTGAATAAGTAGAGGTTAGTTGACGTTTGAGTCGCTCATTCATTAACGTTTGAGTGTAAGAGTGTGATTTGTAAATACAGCGCAGTTAATAGTTGAAGTTAATTATTGTGGGTAATATTGTTTGTATTTTGAATTACGAGGTTAATAAATAAAGTGAATTAACGTCATTAGAAAGAGTTATTTAATTGTACAGCACCCAATGTTTTTTCCGAAAGTAAAATTCGTCACAAAAAAACCTTCATCTAAACCCATTTATATTGGAATTTTAAATAGAAGCAGAAGTAGTCCACTGCTAATAAATAGTTACGTTTAGTTAAGTTTATATGTGCACATAATTTTTACATATTAAAAATAAATATCCCATATTTACTACGATCTTCCGGTTCTCTTTTATGTCCATAATTTCACTTAACCTGTTTTCACTTAAATTTCAACCAGGTACTTTTTACATTTATTAACTTTTGCACGTGTGGGGTTGTTTGTGCTTCCCTAAATATTATTGCGGCTGTATAATTTTGTAGTTTATAAGTTTCCCCTATTACATTCAAAAATTGTTTGTTACCCAATTGAATATTACTGAAATGCCATAATCAATAGAAATGGCAAAAGGGCGCGGCGACACATCGGCGTGCGTCGCGTTTATGTGCAACAAAGCTCGACAATATCTCACCGACAGCGTCAGTCTATATGTCTCTATTTCGTCGCATACCTCGCTCGTTCTTTTCCTACAAGAACATTTTTTCCTGAAGAAAACTTGGTTTGCCGAAACAACTGCGGACACATACCTGATGTTGCAAATACACTGCTCAAAATGGTCTAAGGAACATACGTTTTTTAGATTTTCGAGGCAGTCTCGACCAAATAAACTTTTAACGTATTCTGTGGTATTCACATTTGATACACGTCACAAGTTTATTGAGTGCAATACTAACGCGTTAGTTTACAAAAGTAGAATATGGAGCGTCGACATATGACTAGGAATGAAATGCTACGAGTTATTAAGAATGCTACAGGCTGGTTGTAGACACAATCAAGTTGCAACTGAATTGGGCACCGAAAGGAGCGTCATTTGTGCACTATGTGCACGTTACCACAAAACAGGCTAATGGGCGAAAGACGCACAGGTCCTACACGTATCACATGTTAGCTCGGTGTCATACAGAAATTACGGCGCGAAAATTCGTTTCCCATCTCCATAATTTAGACGGAGGAACAGTTTCAGACCAAATTGTCAGAAACTGTCTACATGAAGCAGGTCCACATAGTCGTCGTCCAATTACAGGTCCTGCATTACGTAGGGGCAATCGCGAACTTCGTTTAAGATGGATACAAGAAAATGTATAATGGGGAGAAGCAGAATGGGCTAATGTTCTGTTCTAGAACGATTCTAGGTTTGAGCTTCGGTCATATAGCAAAAGAGTAAGGGTTTGGGGTGCATGGGGAAAAGCAACGGGAATCAGACACTTTCAAGAGGTCCATAATTTTAGAGGATGCCCTGTAATGGTTTGGGCCGGAATAATGCTCCACCATAAAAAAAGAGCTCGTTTGCATAGATGTAACAATGACTCAGCACTGATAGATTGGGCAAGTGCTACAACCTGTTGTCTAGCCATTTGCACATATCACCGGGCCAGATTTACGATATATGCACGACAATGCAAGTCGACATACTGCTAAGAGAGTGACAAACTGGCTAACTGATGAACAGATTCATGTCCTTCCATGGCCTCCTCAATCACCAGACCTCAACCCAATAGAACATGTGTGGGATATTCTCCAAAGAAGGCTAACATTGTTTATGGCGAATATTCAAGCCCATCCTGAATTTGAAATTTTTTAAGGGAGAAATGGTATCTGTTAACACAAGATGTCATTGATCGATGCATTTTAAGCATGCCCAGAAGATGTCAGGCTGTTATTAACTCTAGAGGCGATAATACAGCGCATTAAGCCAAGTATAAAATCCCACAAAATATTTCCTTGAGAGTTGGCAGGAAACTTTGCTCATGGATAATATTGTTATAAAATTACATTTTCAATAAAATTATGGAATACCTAATTGTTGTTTACATTTTTATGTATTTTTACGTTTCTCTGGTTGCTGATGTCAAGTTTCAAGCACAATTAACGGTGGAGTAGGGCAATATTTCACGGAAACTCGAAAATACTGTATGTTCCTTAGACCATATTGGGCAGTGTATTTAATCGATCTTATCCAGTTTGTGGTAAGACTGAAAACGCTGCTTGAAACAGTGTTTCACAATGTTTCATAAATTATAACTTTCTGTTTATGTTATTTACATACCAAAGGGCACGCCTCTGGTGCGCCGCTCATTTTACCGTCTCTAATAATGAAGCTAAATATTTAAACATTATACCTGATATGCTATTTCATATAATGAACCACATTTTGTTCCTAGAAACAGTCGACCAAGCTCTGTTCCCATAATGGTGGTAATAGTTGCTCCATCTGTTGGGATAGTAAACACTGGATCCGCAACCAACTGTATCTCAGCAAAAGGATCATCATCAGTGGCAGTAAAGGTGACACCCAGCACAATGATATCAACAGCTGTTGTTAAAACTAACAAATATTTAATGAAACCATGGAAGACTCCTGGTTTTGGCGTTACAAGCCCTACACTTATAATAGTATCATTTAGTCCATCGAAATATGCAACATCACCCCCAGCTTCATATGTCCACAAGTAAATATCACTATCAATAGTTAACCAAGCCCTGTTTATCTCAGTAAATAGCCCCATCATACAATGGCATTGCATATCTATTAAAACATTAAGAAAGAAAGCACACTGCGTTGAGTTGTTGCACATTTAAGATTTGTAAAAGGATACGTTGGAAATGCTCCATAATTTCAGGCGGTAAAGGTACTTTGCTCAATGTTTTAATTTGTGTTACATTTTGTGCACTCAACCCTGGAGTGCTCAGTGCTGGATAGTCGTGATCAGACAAACCACTCGCCGTGGGGCCACTGTGGGGGTTCACATTCATTAATTCTGGTAAGGTGGGGGCCAGATTGTCCTTGTTCAGACATTTTTCTATCTGCTGTGAGACGTGATCCGAGGCATAAGTCGCAGTTTTCGTCAAATCTAGCATTTGATTCATTTTTTATGAAAATCGTGAAGTTTTCTAACCTACAATATCAAAAACCTTGCCTTAAAATCCGTTGCTTCATTTTAATGTAATGAGTTATACTTAACGGTTAAATTCGGCGTAAATACGGTACATATAGACGGCTGAGTGCTTTAATAATTAGAAACAGAACATAATTATTAAAGAATCATAACAAATTTAACCGATTAAACTTGTTACATTTCAAATTTATTGGTATAAAATCACAGGTATAAGCAAATACGTAAGAAAATCACGTGAAATTTAGTCAGCATGTGCTGCCATCTTTCAAGCTTGATCTATAATTTTTTCCACGTCAATTTAGTAAGCACCGCGCGTACCGGAATGATTTGAAGTGACAGAAACTGTGATTTCGGCTAAAGTCGGTATTCAGTGGTTTCCTGAAAAACATGATTATTCACAGAACGCTTTTCACATTTTATCGCGGTGACATAACCTTGCTTATAGCTTTAATATACTTAAAGGTTGATAGAAAAACGTTTACTTATTGAGTAGCTAGTTCACGTTAATTCCGTACAAATTAGGCTGATTATCTCTCATCTATGTTTAATGCCATTGCAGATACGATTACTGAAAGTTTTACATCATTAACATAAACTCTCATTAGTTTTATCGGGCTTGCGTATCTTTAGTTCAAGGCATTATTTTGTTTCATAGAGAGAGCCACTTTACCGTGCTTTTTCTATGTGAATAATACACAGCTTATGTCTTTAAAATCACAGAAAAATTGTTAGCGCGCAGGGCCGGATAAACTGCAAGTGTGTCATTCATATAGGAGGCCGTGAACGCAACCAACCCAGCTTATTCTAGTGACTGAAACCGCAAATTATCCTTTTCAGTAACCGCGGTCCTCGAATCACATTTTTTTCAGGAACTGGAGATTTTCGAAACAAGAAACCAGAAGTCACCGTAACCACAGTTGTTGCAGTTTGATTCACGATAAATACCATCTAAACAGTATCTTTGTTGTTTGTATTCTAATGCAGAGACTTAACACTGCGGCCTGAGATCTATTGTATCACTACATTAGGTTTGTGTGTGTGTGTATGGCTTGTTACTGAATCTCCACACAGTAAGAGGGCAGTAGTGTTCATTTATGCTCAGCACTGGAGGCTACCGGGAGAGGTACCGACCACCCTTGCTGCAACTGATCTTTATAAAAATCGATTGCCGCAACGGAGATTCGAACCATCGACATCCGCTACAGATGCATAGCGCTTTTACCACTGCGCTATCCCGGGATTTATAAGTGGCTTTGGATTCATGACGGGAGATTGTTGACGATGGATGATTAATTGAGTTGTCTTTATTTGGGCTATTTCCAACGATGGAAATAGCCCAAATAAAGACAATTCAAAGTATCTTTGAAGCTGCAAATAAATTTTCTTTTCGATAAAATAAAACAAACACAAAAGTTGTAAGGTTTAATAATTTATTTTTAAATGATCTCAAACAATCAATCTTAAAACTAGTTAATAATAATTATATTAAAACACAGTAAAATGTTCTGGGAAGCATAATATAAAACAAGAGTCTCTCCTCTATATTATTTGTTTATGTATAAAGTGAATATCATATTATTTTTTATCTATTTTACGTAAAAACAATCCAATACTTATTCATATGTCGTTCGTAATTAACGAGAAAATAACAGATCTAGTAACATCAGATGGACACCCAAAAATTCTACCTACGTTAAAAAAAAATTCATAGTTATTAAATAATATGAGTAGTAAGAATTAGTATATTTATTTCTTTAATTAGATGTATGATTATTTTTTGGAATTGTGTAAATGATCTAATTACAGTTAACGATTTGTATGAGTCTAGATTTCAGTATATGTTGAGAATTTTTGTATTTCATAGCTACAAATTTATTGCAAGCAATTGTACACTTGTTAAATAATAGATGCAGTAATATTTTATACACTGTTTATACAAAAATTACTTAAAAGCATAAAAAATTAACAATAACCAATATCATTGTAGATTACTTCATGGATAAGTGGTGCTTTCGTCATTCTATGGAAGCTACAATTGAAATGTGTTTTGTTATTAAGTTAAATGCAGCAAAATATATTTACAAGCTATATATTGAGTATAGACACAGGAGTTACAAACTGAATTGTATTATTGACTTGCCTCACTCATCGTATAAAAATACTCATAGAGTTTGGAAGCAAAGCTTCTTAATCAATGAAGTTTTCTAACTCTTAAATTTTAATTATACAATTAATATTCTCTTATTTTTCTTTGTAATATACAATAAATTTGGCACTTTAAAATAGTAAAATGCTCCCTAATAATAATGAACATGTACAACAATATAGTACAAGTGTTTATTTATTTATAATATATATATATGTTAATCACAACAGGTAATAATAAAAATAAAATTGATATTTGCATAATGACGAAAAAAACAATTAGGTATTTCTAATGATAAATATTTAACAAAAAAAACTCCCTTCATCTATCAACAAATTATAAATTAAATAATATGTAAGTTGCTGTACTATTAATATTTATAATAATAATTATATAACATTATTTGTTTAATAATAATAATAATATATATATTTACATAACTGGTGATTCAATTTAACGTTTCGATAATAAATGCATCCAAACGGCAAAGAGTATCATAAAACAAATTTTAAAATGACTTTCGAGTGATACAAAGACATAAGGCGTATTTTACATTACCATTACTTATGGAGCTCGCAGTTGTATAAATGAGTTTTTGAACCAGCTTATTTTCTACAAATTTTGCAAAATATAAAAGTTCAAATACTTAAAATTGTCTATAATATTAAGGCACATATTGTAAATATTATTTACTCATTAATTGATTAATTCGTTCTTGTTGTAATTATACGAAGTTATTGATGGAAGAAGTATGTATGAATATGATAACAATAATATCTTACAGATTTTTTGCTTTTTAGTGCTTAAATCCTATATAAAATATCGTTCGGTGGTTGTGGTTGCTATTATGTTTTACAATGGTCGGGTGAAATTAGCTGGAAACATGCCCTTTTCTGCTGTACCTTCTTTCATACCCATCAGCCAACCTTCTTCCTGCATCAAATGGATATGTATGATTAGTAAAATTATAATTAAACGTATTAAATCTTTTTTTTAATGTACAATACATATGTGTTTGCTTGCGCTGAATTTATAATTATATCGTCACTTGAGAGCAGAACTAATCTGTCATTTTTATTTGCTATTTTACACATGAAATAAAGAGTAATTCAAGTAATTTTTCTGAAAGTTTCTCATGTAAAAATATGCATGTTTGTGCCCTCAAGCGACAATCTAATTCGTTTATGCGGTATTTTAGAGTGAATTCTGTTTACTTAAAAAAAAGAAGTTTAAATTCACCAGTGACGTGGCATTAGCAATTACTGTTGTAAGTGCAAGTACTGTTCTTTCACTTCGAGTATCTTCCATAAGTTTAAAAATTTATTACAGTTCGGACGAATTGTGGAAGTGATTTTAGCGTGTTTTGAAATTTAACGTAATATACAGGGTGGGGAACAGTATCGGCCGTACATGTTAGACTTCGAAATTTGAAACGCCTATTGTTGGTAACGCATATTTTTACAACTGTCAATGAAGTGTCACATCAAATTATAATAACTGTTACATTTGTAAGAGTCTAAAATTTTCAATTTGGAAACATAAAACCTTCCTTACACTGGAAATTATTTTAAAAAGCATTTGTTTTCTTTGAAATTAGTTGTTTCATTATTAAGACAATCATCAAAATCAACCACTTCTACCAAAGGACTTTAAAGCCACATAACCTAAAATTATTGTTTGTTAGTTTGTGAAACGGTGCCATTTCTATACTTTGTTCGCCGAACAGATGGAGTGATCACGTGATGATCATGCATCGTGCACGTGTAAAGCCAGTTTTACACTAGAAAACAGAAAAATAGTTATTTCCATCCAGTTATGAGTATTTGTAACATATTTCGGAAACATATTCGTCTTTATAATGAAAAGTAAATTTTCATGTTTTTGCTATTTATTGCAATCTGATTTTTATTTTAGGGTGGACCAAATAAATAATAATGTATAAGATGACGTAGGTGGAAAATTAAAATATTAATATGTGATCGGCTCAAAAGCATATAACTTTTCTTAGTAAAACGGTAATATGTTAGATTTTATTTTATTTAGAAGATGTTTTAATTATGGATGTATTTATGCTTATGAAAAAAATTGAATAATAAAAATTATGTGATTAGCCACCTCTAAAATTCCAACATTACAAAAAACAACACCAAAAAGTGTACTCAACGTTCTGTATATAGTACATTTACTATGAACACAAAAGTATATTCACACTGTTTTACCTTGGCTGTTATATTTTATGTGCTAATAGAGTTTTAAAAAAAAGACACAAAAACGGAATATAGAGGAAAATGTGAGATCAAAACTGAAATGAATAAATACACGACGCCGCAGAGAAATAAAGGGGTTATGTTTGATTATATATAAACATTGCGGGCCCTTGGTATGCAATACATTTTAAATCAATGAATTTAATTTATTATCTCTCTGTTCTATTTTAGCAGTGCAATTGTTATATTTGTTTTTAGCAAGGAACATATATTGAATCTTAGAACTTATGATGCTATTTTCACCTTATTTAAATAGTCTATAGCATCATTCGAATAATTACTTCTTCAATTTTGAAGCGCGTCTTTTAACACGATTTTTAAATTTACATCGTTTGCAATGGACTTTTCGGGATTTCTTACCAACCAATAGAAAGCTTAGATTTCGTATCACGCATTTTTGTACTCCATCTGTTCGGTAAATAAAGTATAATTAAGCAGTGTGATAAACTTCGTGGCAAAACACAAAACCTACTCCAATTACCTATGAATTCAGTTGATCGCACGGTATTAATATATTTTGAAAATATAACAAAAAAGTTGAGGAAAGTGTGTATTTTTTTGTAAATGCACTTAGAATCATTTATATCCGAATATTAATTTATATATTCAAGAATCGTTTCTATGAAGTTTACACTACCGGTGGAGTATTATGTGAAATCACCAGAAATGATGTCAATAATCAATGTACAAACCTGCTCTTCCGGATCGTCATATTCTACGACTTGTATCACTTCGCCAACATCAAAGGATAATTCATCCACATCTTCACGGTTGTACTTATAAGTTGCTTTAACTCTATACAGCACCCCTGGTGGTAGATTATCAGTGCTAGCACCTGATAGAATATTAAAACGACCAAATTAAAATTGATCCGCAAGCAGTAAAATATATTAATTAGTGTTGTTAAATAAAATCAAAATCTAGAAATTTAAAGCATTCCAACTTACCAACCGGTATATCATAGAGTTCTTCAACGTTTTTTGATGCGGGATTGGTATTAATATAATTGTGTACCAAACTGTCACTAATAGTTTGTTCCTTCGACGAGGCGGGCTCGCTAGTAGCTCCATTAACGGCCGCCTGATTTTCTGGAGAGTTAGCGCGGTCAGTTACTGAAATTGGGAGTTCTGATGAGTCCGCGTCGGCCGATTTCGTAGGCGTATCGACGCTAGGTGCCGCCGGCTTAGTGGTAGGCGTCGTCGTAGTTGCCGTAACGGTCACCGGCGGTGGCGTGGTGGGGGCGCTAGTAGTAGTGGTAGTAGCGGCTGGTGTTACGGGGGTAGTCGGCTGGGTTACTGGCGAGGGGCTGGAGGGGGGCGTGCTGTCGGTGGAGAGGCGCGGTTTGGCGATCTTAGTGTGAGGTTCGGAAGGAGGCGTGGCGGGTTCGTTAGCGCTAGGCGGGGAGGATATTTCATCGGCTGCAAAACACAGTTTTAGTTGGCCACGACAAAACAACATTAGAAAAGGTGCACTACACAAGGAGCAAAGAAGATAGCAACTGTAATCCTAATGTATCGGTAAATATTGTTTGGCTATACCTGTATATACGGTATAAAATATATGCAGGGTTCATCTGAAAATCACCGACAATCTATCTTTTAGGGATAGTAGAGAAACAAAATGAAGATTTTTACTTAGTACTTTTTCCAAGTGTTTTACTTTGGAGTTAAATGGTGTCAGTCTTTCGTTTTTAGCCCCTTTAATTATGCTAATAAAAATATACATGTGTTGATAGGTTGCATAACTCACTTATTACCAGACATATTGAAAGAAATTTAATAGATAGTAGTGTGTATTGTAATGTACTACATGTGCTGTATGGCTTAATGTAAAGCATTTTTCAGTCAGTGGAAGTTTAACAAAACTACATTAAGTATGCAACCTTATTAACACATGTGCATATATTAACATAAGTGACTTCAAAGAAGGACTTTGGCACCATTCAAGTCAAAAGTTATTTTTGGAAGAAAGAGTACTAAAAAAATATCTTTATAATTCTCTACTATCCCAAAGTGTGTCGGTGATTTTCGGACGGATCCTGTATATTATATCAAAAAATCAGTAACACTCATTTTTAAATACTTTTCGTTACGAAAATGAAAGAATTTTTTGTCGTTGTTCTATGCGTTCATATTAAAATTTGGGGTGCATTCATAAATAATCCACGTATTTTATTTCCTTCACGTGTTTGCCGATTCAATTTTGCAATAAATTTGACAGATTTATAACCAATGTGAAGGTAGAACTTGCACATTAAGATAAAGACGGTTGCCTAAAACAATGATTGGGAAGAAGGATTTTTTAACACTATTTATTTCTTTATTGTTCAGTGTCAGTCCTGTAGAAGACCGTTTTGACGTATACAGGATGCCCATTTTCTATCTCTAACTTTCTTAATATTAAAGATACAGAATCGGTTAAGTTGCTTAGAAAATAGAGTAATAGATGGATGCTAGTGTACCATTTGTTATTCAGTGCAAGCTCTTGTAAGATATTCAAGAAAAGTTTAAAACTTCCAATAACTTCAACGTCAAATACGTGCACAACCCCTAAAGATAAAATAAAGATGAAAACTGTCTCTAGTATAGTTTTTTATGTAGAATCTAATAATGGGGATTATCCATGGCACTCTTTATTTTGGAGACATAATAGAAACTTGTATTTCTTTAAATGGAAGTCTTAGTTGGTCATGGTGTCATTTAAATTCTTATTTTTTTCTGATTTCATTGATATAACATTTGGTACAGCTATCTCTTTTGGATTTCGATTTGTAGTGAAATACAAACAATTATTATTTCTATCAATTCATAAGTAGGCTTTGACTAACAAACACGGCATACAAACACATATAGTTGTCAAAAATTAAAGGTTGAGTAAGTTCGATGAGGATCAAATAAATCCTTTTGGTAGTTTTATTGAACAACTTCAGAAAATGTATAACTATCAAGAAAAGACTGATATGCTTTTTTGTTATTATGCTAGCAATCGAAATGGCATTGAAGCTAGTGAAATATATCACCAACGCTACATGGAAAGGAGGCAGCTGGAAAATAATTTAATTAAATACGGAGCCTTTAGTAAACCATGTACTGCAGAAAAGAAATTTAAACCGGAAAACGAGGAAAGGGTTTTAGCGCATATAAATTACAAATCAAACCTAATCCTAACTTGATTAGCAATGCAGGTACAATTCTCTGGCCAGCAAGATCTCCAGACCACCTCCAGACTTTTTCTAATGGGGTGTCGTAAAAAATAAGGTATACATGCATAAACCTAACAACATCGAGGATTTAAAGATTGGTATTATGGCGGCAATAAGAAGTATCAGATCTCACAGTTTACATGGGGTTCAAACTGAAATTGTGAGGAGGTGCGAAATGTGTATACGTTCTAATGGAGGACATTTTGAACACTTAATTGAGTTACAATGAAGTTGTTTGCTTTTGTTTACTCCCTTATGTTTTTGCTGAGTTTTATTTTGATTTCTTTTCATATTCCTTCTTTAATCTTTTATTATTTTTTTCCATAATAAAATATTTTCAAGGCCCAGTTGATTATTTTCCTAATTATTAGAAACAACAATTCCTTATTTCACTGCAAATCAAAATCTAAAAGAGATAGCTATACCAAATGTTCAATGAAATCAGAAAAAATATGCACTTTAATGACACCATGGCCAAACTATGACTTTCAATTAAAAAAATACAAGTTTGTATTATATCTCCAAAATAAAGAGTGCCATGGATTTTTAAATGACATTATTAGATTCTACATAAAAAAACTGTGCCAGAAACAGTTTTCACCTTTATTTTATCTTAAGGGGTTGTGAACATATTTGACGTTGAAGTTTTCAATTTTTCTTGAATATCTAACAAACCTTGCACTGGGTAACAAATGTGACACTAGCATCAACTATTACTCTATTTTCTGAGCAACTTTGTCCATTTAATCGATTTTGTATCTTTAATATTAAGAAAGTTACCCATATACGGAGCACCTGTATAAAAACAAACGATTTCAGCAACAATTTTCTTTTATTGCAATCTACTCCATATACGAATTTGGTTACCATTATACAAAATCAAATCTTATTCAAAGCACCAACTTCAAAGCTTTCATCATAGCGCTTCAGTATGAACACATTTATTATCGCATTGTCACGAGCCGCCACTGTGTGAACACTCTAACCTATTCGCTCTACCTAACGCTTTTACTTCGGACCTATTTATTACTCCCATTTAACCCTCGACAAACTGGTCCTTTTTTTTTTGTTTTTTGACTGCCTTTTGCATTAGGAGTGATCGACGACCTCAACTTTTTGCATTACGTAAATTATATTTAGTAAGAGCACAATGGAGAAATATGTTGAATCGACGCCAGGTAATACCTGGTTATTTATAAATACGAAAAATAGACAGATAGAAGTTGCAAAATGAATGGTAGAAATGGTAGGATGCTAAAAGTTGCTATTTTCTTTTTAGAATAGTAAGAAAATTCCACGAGATAATGCTACTATTATTATATTGTATATGTGTACAAGGTGATTCAAAATTATTTTTAAATTAATGAGATTTTCTTACTGTTCATCTTTGACAACTACAAATAAATGAAACCAAAAAGGGAATCATGCTAAAAATACAAATCAAAGTTAGTGTACTATTAGCAACAATAACTGCGAATTTGTATGTTTTTCGGAACGTAAAACTAGATACTTACGAATTGAAGAACTGTTCTTAATTGGGGAAATATTATTGTGTGAACTTGTATTAACATTGATCCTAGGCAAACTTGTCCCGTTTGTTTTCTTTATAGAATACGACGATCTCTGACTATCCGTTGCCAGCTTGTCGACTATACTTTCTAAGTCACCGAAGATCTGAAATTTAAACAAATTATTGATGGGCTTGTTCCAAAATGTATTTTTACCTTCGCCGTTTCCGAATGGAATACTTGCTCAGAATTAAATAACGTTTGCAAATTCGTAACCAGGAAGAGAATTCTAGAATCATACAAAGCTGGAAGTTCGTCGTGTAATTCGGAATTGAGAACCTCATAAGTCCTTTTTGCTTCTTCTAGTTGCTCCCTACCCTTAGTTATTTTGCCTTCATCTCTTTTCTTCGCCATATTCAGTTGGAGGGCTTGGAAGCTATGCCTTTGACTATCATAATCTACTAATTTCCTACCTCGTTTATCAATTTTTTTCTGTAAAATATAATTTTAATGGTTTAAATATTTTAACTTAACAAAATTTTGATGATGAAATGGCTCACCCTCATCTCAGGAAATTGACTTTGGTAAGTGTTGAGTGGTATACAGACTTGGTCTGTCAACTTGTGGTAGAAATCCTGCCACAGGCTGTCTATAGACTGGCTCTGGACATACAAAGAGTCGTGCCCCGCCCATTGGCTTTCATACGTATCACCTATGGCCTCTAGTAAGGATTTTGACGCAACTTGAACAGCTGAAAATATCCAAAATAAAACAATATGTAATCTCACGCATTTATCATCAAAATTAAACTAGGTATTCAAGACCAAATTACAATTTATAATGTAGAATGTACCGTATACTCTTGACCCAAAATGCAAAGAGGTACAACGCCCATATTACAACGAATTTCTATACACAGATAATCAACAATTCGATTAGCATCGTTGTTACGTCAGGAATTCACTTAAATAAATATTACATTTGCTATAGTACCACATTATCTTTCTTGGTAAACTGTTAACAGATCAATGTGTTAATATTATCAGGTGAAAATTATTCTATTATACAGGGTCAGTCTAAAAATCATCGACAAACTTGTACGCGTGGTAGAGCATAATAAAAGCAAAATCTTTCTTAGTACTTTTTCTTCTAAAAATGCCTCACCTTGGAGTAAATAGTGTTGGTGTGTTTACGCCGCTTTATTTATGTTGATAAGAATGCACCTCTGTTAATAAGGTTGCATAACTCGCTTATTACCAGGATTATTGAAAGTTATCTTATGGATAATGGATGGATAATGAGATTGTAATGTATTGTGCTATACTGCTTAATAGGATGCATTTCTTTAATTTTCCAAGTTTGTAAAAGTTTGACTAATCTACAACTATATAGTATTATATAGTGTACGACTTAAGTATGCAATCTTATTTACACACGTGAATTCTTAACTCTGGCACAGTATGTTCAGTGAATCGTCAACTATAAATACTACAATGCGATAACATCCGGAAAACATTTCTACAATGAAGTGAGCATTTTTGTAAATGATATTTCTAAAAACGACAAACTTAAAATGTTTGGACAGCAAAAAAAACAATATTTTATATTTTGTCAATGCTAAGATTTGATAGTTGACATGTAACAAATGTCAACCATTCGAAATACTTAGCAGTTTTCCTAAATATACTGTATATACTGTAAACATTACATTACGTAGTAATCCTGTTTACTTTTAATTTGATTTTAAAATTTTCCACAATGTTTGACACTTCTACGAACTATTATAAAATGGCTGATATCATTACAAGAAAACAGAAAATTTAAAAGTTTTAATTTGTTGTTATTTTTGTTAACATTTACATAATCGTATAAATGATGATATATTCTAATTTATGCAAGACCATTCAAAAATAGTGTGACGTCTGTCGCCCTAAATTCATAGAAATGTTTATTTGCATACTGCGCGTATTTCGTCAAAATAACTTTATAACTTTTGGGATGTGAGGAAAATTATGATTGGTGTGACGTTAAAATTTTTATATTTCTGTCTGGGTGTTTAAATATTCTCTGTGATTTTGTGATAAAATTGATAGAAATTATTTAATGCGTTTTCTCAGCGCGATATTATGGCCTGTTGAAATGTGTTAAAATTATGCAATTGAATGACAAAAAACACTGTTTCAAGAGAAATTATTTAAAGCTTGGGATATTCGAGCGTGTTGTCCACTGGGAGATTACAGTTGGGAGTCGCTTGTTAAAGTGTGCTTAGAAAATTATTCAATATATAGGCTGTTTACGGTCTTGTGATTTTATTATCAAGGGGTGATAAAACATCTTAAAATAAGGTCATTAACGTAAAAATATCTTAACAAAGTTGCATAATAAGAGATATTAATGTTAAAAAAAATTGTAGTTTTTTTAAAATGGTGATTAACCACCATAAAAAGAGGCTTTGAACGGTAAAACGATTGATCAACAACTTGTACAAAGTAAATGCAAACGACAGGTTATTAGTGAATTTTTCACTAAGTAGGTTGATCAAAAAAAGAAGATTTCTGCCAATAGTCCGTCCGTTCAAAAGATGAAGTATATAAAAAATATATAAATATACCTCTGAGGTATAAGATCACACGCTAATACGAATCTCAGCTGACTGGTAACTTAGTTATCGCTTTTGAGATTACGCCATAAATCCACGGCTGGGCGTTAGATGTCTCTGGGATTTTCCTTAAAGACATGTGCTAACGTTTGGTTAACGATACGGAGTATTGAACGAGCGACAAGCATTCCTGCGACGTGTACTGAGGAGGACTAAGTCAGTCCGGAACAGCTGTCTGTACGCGAGGGATGCCTGGAACTATACTATCAGACGTGTTGTGTGGTCTCATATAATGGATAATTAAGTAAAGTACAATATAAATTTGAGGGAATGTAATAAAAATCTATATTTTACTTCATAAAATGTTCTGTCCAACATATCAAACAAACTGTGTTACCTTACTTAACTATCTTAGGAGGTGCGTATAAAATTAAAACGCAACAATTATTTATTAATTGAATTGATAAATTACATTCATTATGCATCTTTTTTTGAATGGAATTTATTTCAAGTGTAAACTAATTTAAAAAAAAACGTACGTGTGCATCAAGCTTTGAAACAATGAATTATCCTATTTGAACGTAATTTTTAACTCTACGTACAGCGCTAAGCCAACTAGTATTGAAATAATAAATACGTTCAAAGTTACTTTTTAATAGGTCGATACCCATAAAAGAAAGATACATCATTGCATTTTGGCTCTGACCCAAACTAAAATGATTTTTGTACTGATGTTCCAATTAAAATGTTCCAATTTCCGGACAAAATTGTTTTCGCTGCTTTAGTATGATGAGTACACAGTTACTGCACACAAACTGAATCGCCAGTTCTGCTAATTTTAGAGAGCCGAATGTAGCTACTGCCAAAGATTCAAGTTGTACGAACGTGATTAAACGAGCAAATGAAATGACGTGTTGATCTTATGAATTGTTTTTAAGATAAATTTTACCAAGATGATTAGGTTAATCCATCGATTCTTTTTCGAATGTTTTTGATGTAAAAGCTTTTTGTTTTCTACTCTTTATTATGCATAATATATCGTCTCAACCTCCGTATGCAGTATGGGATATAATTGCAACTTTTATCTCTTACTATCCTTAGTTGCTGTCATTAGCGCTAGAGAATATGCCACCTACATTAAATGCAATTCTTGCTGCTGTCAATGCTGATGATGATCTCTTTAACTTCAATCGAGCAACTTTACATAGCTTGTTACACGATATGGGTTTCGAATTAAAAAAAAAAGTAGGACGTAAATGTATACTCATCGAACGAGACGACATTATTCGTTGGAGGTACAAAGACTTACGAGAGATCAAGAAATTTACAGAAGAAGGTACAATTTAGTTCTTGCTATTTGACATTTCTGTAACTTTAATTATTTCAGCTGAGTGGACTTTAGTTTACCATTTGTAGATATGCAATTGGACAGATGAAATTTATATAGCGATGCATTTTTACATACGACGTGCACTTATTACAACAATCGGTAATACACTGAACAGCTGAATAGAAATAAAATACCGTGAGCCCACGTCAGAACAGCGATTAAAACCCGTTGCCTTGCAATTTCTATGTAACGATGACACGTGCAGGTTTGGCGCTAGCCCACGACATTTAAAGAATTTTTTTTCTCGTAAACCCTGACTGATAAGCCTCCATTGTATTAAGATAGTACATCATACATATTATTTTTTCCGTTCATATTTCAGACACAGTCTTATGTAAGGCGGAGGCCGCAGAATTAGCTTTTCATTCCATTTTGATAATGATTGCAAGTAGTAGTCGGTTATACTATACCTTCGCCGGTAACTACGTGCAATTAACCATCTGTTTCACAATAAAATTGATGACTTAGAAAGTTCGTTGACTGGTATTTTAATTGCCTGTATGACAGAATTTGTAGTGGGCTGTGTTGGGGGCGATTCTTGCCTACGAAATATCTTTTCCAGAAGAAGGTGTAAGTGCCATTTTTAACAGTAAAAATACTTTACAAATACTTATTATAGCAATGTTCAAAGTTTAATTTTATAAAACATTTCCTAGATTTTAATACCTAATACAGATTAAAATGATTGGTATTTAATGAAATTTTGGCCCGTTGTATTGTGCATACATGTATACACAAGATTAGGAAAACAACGCATTTTTGTGGACTATTACCTTTGTTTTGTTTTTCTTTGTTAAAACAAAGCCAATATTATATAATCTAATTATTTATAATATATGTATATTCTGATTACGTCTTCTATTATCAGGTTTGTCTGCAGCGTGCACGAACTTGCCTACTATCGTTTGATTTATCATTCCTTAATGTGTATTGCATATTGAATTATGTCTCTTGTTCTCAGTTGATAATGTAGAATACTACGCGTTTTGGGAATAAATAATATAATCCAGCCGATGGCATATTATGGGATTAATTAATATTACTAAATAAAATAATATTTTATTTTTAAATACATTGTAATATCATAACACATTCTCGCACATAACACTACAAAAGTACAAAAGGGTGTTTGGAGGGCTTTTGCAAATTAACGTCGTGGATTCATACAAGATACCAGGCGAGCCAAGAAACACAAGTGCAGTTTCTAGAGACGTTGTTGCCAGCACTGTGTTAAGAAGCGGAGACGGCAATCTGCAGTTGAGTGTAAGAAGAGCAGTACAGCAGTGTATTCGTACCTGTATTGTACGGACTGTACAACAGTGCTGCCAAATCAGGGGAAAATCCCCGAATTCTAGGGGGATATTTTGGGAACAAAGTATTCTTAAATCATTAAATCTCTTAGGGGACTTTTTGGGGGATTTCTTTTTACGTGATGGTATTTTTAGGTAGTGGTCATATATTTAATACTCCTATATTGCGTGTGCTCCTTAAGCACAATGTAAAATATTTGGTCACGTGCAAGGGAGACAGTAGATTGATACTACCCTACAGTGCACACTGCCATTATGGTGCGGCACTCTTTCAACTCATCAATTCAATAGAGAATCAGCGCATGCGTATACAAGGTAGTTTGTCCAAGTTTGTGTACAGTAAACGGTAAATCTTTTCTATAGATTCATGCCACCAGGAATGGGAAAACCTTTCTCACAAAGTATGGCATGAATCCATTGATGTGGTAAAATTTTGCGGTGAAATTTACAATGATGTAGATAGTGCTGGCAATAAAAGATTTGAAAATTTTGCTCTTTTAGCTTTATCTCTACTCTCGTTGTCTATTTCAAATGTGACCGTTGAAAGGGTCTTCTCAATTTACATTTCTCTTTCACTAGATATTCGATCATGATGACGCGTAATTTTTTAAAAATTGAAAATTTTACATGTGTTAACTTTATGCCAACTGCTGAAATGCCGAGAAAGTTTAACATACATATGTACGATCATAAAACAAATACCGCTAATAACGCAGAAGAAAGCACAATCATTTTAATATATGAATCAATTCAATTAGTTGATGAAGAGCTATGAGTTACTTATGATTATAATTGGACTTGTTTAATAATAAACGTTTCGGAATAAAAATTCAGTTTTTTGTTCCTTTTCCTTAATTTAGGGGAATTTTGCTGAAATCTGGGGGAAATTTTAAGTGGATTGAGGAGTAAACTATGTTCGGAGGTTGGCCGTTCTGCCGTACAAGGCAACATTCACGTAAGGAGGGTTCTGTTATCACGTAAAAGATCGCCTAGTAACGAAATAATTGGTACGTCGTTAGACGTCAGGATATAAATAAAAAGTACAAAAGCACGTCAAGTGACAATTTGTAGAAGCTAAAGTAATTGTTAAAGTAAAGTGGTAAATTATTCAAGGCGAAGCAGAAAAAGCGGTTATTTGAAGTAAGGAAGAGGGAAGTGAAGAAAAGCTAAACAGGAAGGAGAGGAACACATTTCATATATACTATGCAAGGGTGGTATTAAGATATTTATGAATTCAAATATAATATTGTCAGATTTCGTTGTAGTTCTTTTATACAGTACTTAAAACAAAAATCTACTCAATAACTATCCTTGGACTCTTGATATTGGTAATTTAATTTTTATAATGTCAACTTTCACTTAATAAATATTACTTGTCACATTATTTTCCATAAGTTATCTGGTTACGTCAATCTGATGTAAGATCGAACTAAATTAATACTTGTTAATAAATAAATTTAAATCACATATGCAGTGTGTGAAACATTTTGACATTAACATAATTCCTTAAATGTCGCATTTGAGACAAATGTATATTATATATTTTCATGTAATACACTATAGAGACGTTTTGAATAATTTCTTGTTACTTATATTTAATATTCATATGTATGTGTTTCTTGTATGTATAGATTAGATTGGCCGGATATTTTATATGCAAAAATTTCTTTTTTTATTTTAGTCGATCTCATGTAATTGAATCAAGATTTAATAACTTTTCCAAAAATACCTGTACTTTTGGAGGCAGAAATCTTTTTGATTTCATTATTTTTATATTAATTTATTACTTATTTTTAAAGAATAAATGAAGTCAAAACTACTTAATAAAAGCTATTTGATATCTGGAATTTTAAATTTTAATGAATCGTTTGAAATAAAATACAGTTTCTGAAACATAAATATTCATGTTTTCTGCGATTGGGTGGTCTCAAGTCTATCCTAGCGTCTCTTTTTTCTATTGTTTGAGTTAATTATTCAATTGTTATTCCTTTTAAATTTTTAAATTAACAATAATGTTGTTTAATGCATAAAAATAGGTTTTGCATGTCTTTTTATTAAAAGCTATCTATGTATGAAATCCGATTTCTAGTGCAATTTTAACACACTTCTGAATCTCCTATCGATTTTCAAAAGCTTTATATTAACTTCACTTTAATGTATCTATGTGTGAAACCGGATCTTCTAGTGAAATTTTAACATTTAACATTTCTGAATCTCTTATCGAGTTGAAAAATTGCATACAAGCATGCCATAGAAGGCAACACAATAATCGCGCACTTTCAAGCAGATATAATGATGGATTATTATTAAAATTAATTAATTTGTTGAAAATATTTGAATGGGTTCAAATTTCGATCACCCGATGGCGGCACTAGTACCCACAACGTGGAGTTACTTCTCAGTGGCCGATTTTGAATTCGACTGGTTTGAGCGGCAACGATCAAATACCGGTGTCCCCTACAACATCTGTGCAAAACAATGGTAGAATAGTAATGTTATTAATAATTCTATCATCCGTTGTGTAAAGTGGAAAGTTAAAACACATGTTTGAAAAATAAACACTTTTCGATCGCACGGCATATTACGAATTTGTTCAGATTGTTGACACGAGATGGCGGCTACAGTTCCCACGTCCGTGCCCCTCAATTGTTGCAAGACAACGTTGGAATAATGGTAATGTTATTAGTAATACGAATTCCGTTATTACTGTGGTTATAAATATATATTTTAAATAAATATATATGTTTAAATATAAAACATGCATTGAAAAAGAAAAAATAAATACCTATTTCATTTAAAAAAATTAAAACTTTATATATATAAGGATAAAACCAGTTTCTTTCTTAACAGTTTAGAAAGCTTATAAGTTTCTACTATTAGCCCTCTAATTGACCCCACACTGCAGTGTAAAACTCAAGTTTTATAAAATGTTTAAAAGAATTTTGTTTTGTCCTCTTAGTGCGTTCTATATATATATTTAGGTTTTTTCTTTATTATTTTTTAATATATTGCAGTGCTACAAAATTGACTTTTATATAGCACTAACCTTGAAATACAATACGTTAATGTCAGAATGTGACATTAGCGCACATATGTTTTAAAATACTGGTTTGACAGCTGAGTTGATCTGATGGATGTAACCAGGCAACTTTTCGAAATATAACAATACTACATATATCTGAATTGATAGGTTTAATTTACAAATATTGATATCTTGACATTGGATATGAATTTAGAATTTTGAAAAACGGTTACTATGTAATAAAACTACAAGAATTTTGACAATATTTTAAATACTTTGTTGTGTGTATGTGTATCGTGTTCTAACCCTTTTCTTCCTTCTCTTACTGCAACCTCCAGTATCTCTCTCCTCTTAACTCCAACCTCAAGTATCTCTTTCCTCTATTTTTGTGGATTGTGCAATTCACTACCTAATATAGTTTAAATTGACGCTAGTAATTTACGCCTGACGCGTAAAAATATCTAACTTGACGTTCTCTTTATTTTCTTTTTTCGTCGTCTAGTAACGCACTTAGTTACTAGCATGATGTTTACATGCTTTGGTCGTCCAGGTGGATCCCGCTTATACGTCATCGTCGACGACTGCTACCTTCAGTGCCAACCTCGACCGATGAAAACTGTACTGATGGTTACTTTCTGGGCTGGTTTTTCGTGTGAATACGTGTAGTTAATTTGCAGAAATCTTCCAAAAACCCCTTTGTATTGTGTTGTGATTTTGCAATGTATTTGAAAAATAAATATTTTTTTACCTAGTAAGGTTAATTAGTCCTGTTATTTGCCTCTGGCTGGACGTAGTATACTTATACTTCCCACCGTATAGAGTTCTAGTTGACTAACCTTATTGAGTAACCGAATAGATCGAATAGATGGAGACACTTCACTTTAATAATTTAATTAGCAACCGATAATAAGTTCCAAACGAAAGTATGTAATGGTCGCGTATACTGCAGACAAATTCGACAACGGTAATATAAGATCAACAAAAACACAACGAGGCGGTGAGAAAGATCATAACAATATATTTACAACTACAATTAGAAAACCTGCTTTTATGATATGTTCTCACATAACGACAATTATTACATAAGATCGTCGCATTTCTTTGATACCTGCTAATTTTTGTTTATATCCCGGCCAACCTTGAATATCGAGTCGTCATTCTGTCATTGACTATAAGGTAGTAACTACCGCAATTGCTTGTAATAATATCTATTTTTTATAATACGTTAATTTTCCGCTAACAATCGCTATATTAGGTGACGTAATATTGTTTGTGGTAAAGGTATGCCTAATATAAGTGCAAATCGCATGCAACGACGAGTTAACATTCTTTCTTACGGTTTATGTATGATTTGTCTTGAAGGCATGCACTGCAATACTGGAAAATATAAAGGCGCGGTATTTGGATTTAAAGTAAGCAATAACAACTTGTTTATTGAATGTTCGCAACACGTAAAATTTTTCTGGAAGCAATTGCACTCCAAAAAGGGCACGCAGTTAACAGTTAGTTCTGTCAACGTTATGGGCACAAAGTAATAAAAGCTAATATTTCATTTGCACGTGTTCAAACGTACTTTCACCTTGTCGGCTTTTTGGAACTGAGTGTATATTTAAAACTTAACAGAAGTACAATTATTACAAACCAATAAAGTCACTATTTGAAAGTGATAAGTGTTTACTTATCACTTTCAAATAACCCACCGACAATTAACAGGTCATCATTAACCGTCTACTATATTTACTCGCCAAAGGTTCCCTCATATTTACTTGCCTGTCACTTTCCATTTAACTGACTGAGTGCCTGTGGCCGACCCCTTGCCTCTTGTACACCCCTTTCCACAGTATCCAGAAACATTATAATTGTTTCTGCAGAATAACATATATTCGAAGTTAGTCAACAGTCACTTTTTTTCTATTCTTGTATTCTTTTTTTTTTATTACGACTATACTATAAATAAATATCCAGTGCATATGATTTTCCTGAAGTTTTTTTGATACTAAAATATACTCATATTCAATACAAGGTTTAATAATTTCACTAATCATAGGTGGTGCGGTTTTCCGGGTAGCATCCACTGTCCTACCTTACATACGGTATATTTCTAACGTTTTTCTGAGCACTCAATTTTTTAAGAGGATATCGATAGTGTTCTACGTTCGTATATATGTTATAGGAAGAGAGCACTTGCTAAATTTTGAGAGCTATTAAGATAATACTAAAGAGGAAATAATTACGAGGTTAATAAGACCTTCAATATTTTAGAGAAAAATTTAACCTAGTATCACCTATTATTACTGAAATGTGAAGGTCCAGACATTTAAGCTTTTACCTCGAAAATATTTTATGAATTTTAAATGTATACATATGTCTATGTATGGTTTTATACAGGCGCGATAAAAATATTCGGCAATAAACACGACACACATACGCATATTTACTGAAATTATCTTATCAGGTGGTTTTTTATTTACTAATTAATAGAGAAATTCCAGATGCTACACATTGTGCAAACACAAAGGAATTGGCAACTACAGCCGTGTTGATTTAATATGTAGCCATTTGCATACGTTTTCGTCCTTTTAAATTATCTTATCTACCTGTAAGACGTAATGGCTGCATCTTAATCTAGGTTATAATACTAATAAAATATATAAAACCAAATAGAGAATATAGCTCTACTATGATTTTGCATAATCAGAAAAACTCAGTATGAAAATTAATAGAAAAACGTTTGTGCTATTACCTCCACCATATAAAGACGCGTTTATGGCTCATGCATCTTTGTGGAAGTGATGGAAATGTCTATACTAACTCCTATATAAACGATCAATAACACCATCTGTAACAATTAACGTTAACTAGCCACTCTATTACTACAAGGATGGACAAACTGCGTTGTCCCATTCAGTATGAAACTTCAGTAGAATTTCCCAAACGAAATATGATTATGATTAGTAAGGACGGCTTAATTCAATTCGATCTTCTGAGGATTCCAAAGAACTTCTTTGATTAACAGGTTGACCATATTTACCACATTTGGTGCCTACTCGATAACATTGTCAGTATATGTTGTCGCGTTTGAATGTGGACGAACCAAATAAGTCAGCGATGTTAACGAAAATACTATGTTCCAAAATATGTTATGAATTGCTTTGTTTAATCAAAACTAAAGCATTTTAGTAGTTACATATAGCGTGCACTTTATGTGGTACTCATGGCACCAAGAACAAAATTCAGTAGTATTGGAGATGATGGAACTTTTGGGCGCATGTTGTACGCTGAAAATTGGTATAATAGTTTTAGTGTAGTTGAAATTATTGTCACATAGCAGACACGCAGTGGGTACGATGTCTGGTAAGGTACGTTTGCGCGACTCACCGCCTGCGTCGCTCTGATTAGGTTGAAACTTGCACGCACTTTAGATGTGCATATGCACTGCATAGGTGGTTATTGTCATTGCCGTAGGTTCAGTGACAACGTGTGCAGTGTTAGCCGTACAATGTCAGTTCTGATAGACCCATGCTCCAAGTTTGAAGTGCGAGCGGTCATTCGTTTCCTGCATGCAGGTAACGAAACACCTACCGAAATTCATAAAAAAAATACTGAAAACTTACGGAGAAGGCGTTATGAGCCGAAAACAAGTTAGTGTTTGGTGTAAACAGTGCCAAAGTGGACGCACAGCATTGAACGATGATCCTGAAGGTGTGCGAAAAAACCATCAACAAAGAAAATGGATGAGAATCCAGACCTGGCGCCTTCTGATTTTCATTTGTTTGGGCTGCTGAAAGCTCATTTGTCGGGTAAAAGGTTTGAAGAGCTAGTTGCAATATGGGCATAATAAGAAATTCTTCACAGATATGGGCGAAAAATAGCGCAAAAGTCAACTTCTACAGTTTGGACAAATATACTGCCTGTACTACGTGTACATGCAATGACTGTTTCTTTTTAGTAAAAAAATTCATCCGAATTTGGTGAATGTAGCTCGAGTGGCTTTCGCTTCATTTAAACTTTCAAAATCAGCCTTCACCAAATTTTAAAATTTGAAAAAGACTCAAGCAGACGGTTATTTGTTCAGACGTAAAAATCCTATCCTGAAACCAAAAGTAGTGTACTGGTCTGTGACGCCGAAAAGTTGGTTTTGGCACACGATCGAAATCAATTCGCAATAGATAGTATACCTAAGATGGTACACGCTATCCAAATTATTGACTTTCAGATACTCAAACTATCTTGGAACTACCTGACTAGATTTATATTTAATATTATTCCCCACAGAACAGCGTTCCCCTTTATCGACTAATGAAAACTCTAAAATTAAATTCAAATAACAATATTATAGGTGGTGGTCATGTGCGCATTTAATTAACCCTGATAAATAGTTTAACGGTACCGGCAGCGTTCCCGGCACACGAGTTTAGTAAGTTAACTAACAATGAATTTTGAAATCACCGCAAGATGCTGTAAAAGATCATGCTGAATCAGGCTGGACCTAGGACTGAACTCAGCACCATACCACACTACAAGGGAAGTGATTGCGATCTGTAAACTACCGACTCACCATCCGCAGTTCTAAAATTTCATTTGACTGATAATGAGTTCTACCCACGAAATACGAGGTGTGTAAGTAATGAGACGACAAGTGGACATTGTAATACGCGTTCAGTGTAAGTTTGAACTCGATCAAGGCATTTGATTGTCCGTTGTCGTGTTTTCCATGAACCCGATTTTCGTAGTGCGTTCTACAAATGAAAGACATTAATTTCGATCAACGGTGTGCTATCAGGTTTTGCTTCAGACGTGGGGAAAGTGCAACAGAAACTTTTGTAAAACTTCAGCAGGCCTACGGAGACAGTGTTTTGTCAAAAGCCCAGGTTTCTCGGTAGTTTAAGGCATTTTTAGAAGGAATAGAGTCGATGGGAGATAAGTCACACAGCGGTTGGCCCTCAACTGCAAGAACCGATGTCAATGTCACCAAAATCCGCTATCTTGTGCGTTCAGATCGTCGGTTGACGGTCAGAATGATCGAGGAACAGTTGAATTTGTCTCACAACTCCGTTCCTCAAGTTCATCTGCTCGAAAGTGGTTCCAAAAAACCTTTTGCAGGAACAAAAGGGCATCAGGAGAGAAAACTGCTTTGACTTTTTGGAATCAATTAAAAATAATGAATTTTTTTTGGAATGTGTCATTAATGGTGATGAGAGTTGGGTGTTCAAGTATGACCCGGAAACAAAACGCCAGAGCATGCAATGGCACACTTCAGGCTCTCCAAAGTCCAAGAAAGCAAGAATAAGCAATATTTTGATTTGTTTCTTTGATATCCAGAGAATCGTTCACAAAGAGTTCGTGCATTAAGGTGAGACACTTAATCAACATTTTCACCGAGAGGTTCTCGAAAGACATCATTTTGGGACACTCAAAAACATTTAAACGGCTGTAACCGACCAGCAAAAGGCGATTAAAATATCCGTGTTTCAATCAGAGCCCAGGAAGTGGACTGATGGTAAAACCATGTTGACTCTTACTAATAATTTGAAATTTATCTGTGCATGAATTCAATCTATTTAACATAGTGGCTTCCACCATTTCTAAAAACACACACAATTACAGATTTTTAGAACACAGGAATGACAAGATTCAGGATTACAAAGCACGATGGGCAGAACATCTGGAGAGGTTGCAGGACAGTCGGCTACCGCAATGGCGTATAGGCCTAGAGGGAGAAGAGACATGGGAAGACCTAGGACGAGGTGGAAGGCTAGGATGGAACAGGCCGCACGGCCTAACCCATGAAGATGATGATGATGATAAAACACAGGAAAAACTCCTGCAGTAAATGAGAGATTTATTAAGTAAACTAGGACGTCTATAAGATACAGCTTGAATTCTCATCTGCGTTAGTTGATGCTAATCAGTAGATATATACTGAAAAATTACTATGTAATGTGAATGGAAACTAATAGAGTAAAGAAATTGTAACATAATTCTTAGCACTACGGAAAAATGTAGATATGTTTCAATCACAAAAAGGACAATAGAGACATATTGTTGCGTTTCAGGTCAGACTACGTTATTTCTAGAGTTCAATTTGCGCCAACAGACAGTGGCGGGCGCATAAAAATTTACATATAAAATAAATGGTCAGAAATAAATTACAATATGTACTCAAACACTTACCGTATCAAGAGATTACACATTGAATTTTAACGCCATCATAATTTCCATATGTCAAGGAAGAAATTAAAAAGTGGTCAAAAAAGCACAGAGAAAGGCTAAATGTGCATCCAAACGTTTTAGTGAAGTTTGCTGAAAAAATCAAGTGCAGTGCGCCGATTAAAACATAGAGTGCCCGCCGAGCTAACAACCATTAGATGAAAAAGAAATTTTCCGGGACCGATATAATCTTAATATTTTAGATTATTTAAGCCAAAGGGACACATTACTGAATGTGATCCAGGCATGTTAATGTTTTATATATCATGCACATTACTTAATGTATGTACAATAAATAAAATCTGCCACAAATTGTGTAACTTTGTCCAACGTTCGTAGTTTTTGCAATGTAGGCAACATTTTTAAAACAAATGTAGAACCACAAAATAGTACTTACGGCAACGAACATGTATACACAATAGATGTTCTTGAGACTCGCAGTTATTCAGAAGGTTGTATCGAATCTCCGCCACTGACCGTTGGCTCTAGTGAGCAACTCTAGTTATTTCTTACAAAAATTCGCTTTACTCTCACATAGCAAATGATCAAAAGTATTATGTCCTCATGTAATGTCACATGTTATTGCAACTGCAGAGTCTGCTTTACATTATAAGCTGTATATAATCTAATTTAACTAATTAAACTTACTTCTTACTGCTCTGAGGTAGTTGTTGAATTCTTTTTGTAGTCTATTCGCCGCGTTCTGTTGTTTTGTGAAATTCTGCAAATGTTCGTCGAATATCTCATCTGCTGTCCTATCGACTTTACCCAGATTTTGTAATAGCTGCAAAAAAAAAGATAAACATTACATCAAATTGTGAAATTTGTGGAAATCACTATGAAAAGCACGGTTGATAAAAAAAATCAAAAATCGATTTTTTTAAATCATGTTTTTTTTATTTATTTCAAAATTGGTACTTTATATAAGTACCTTATTTTATTTTTCATGCAAAAGTACTGATAAAGTATTGCGCAACAATCTCAAATAGGTAAAAAACCGACAAGATATTTGTTTCTACAAATCTTTCGCGAACGTGTTGAAACATGTCGAAACTTGTAAAACGCGCTGTATGAAAGACGAACACCGCTGTTCCTGATAGTTGATGTTTCAATCTGGGTGAGTAAAGTTGTACGCCCGACGTATTAAAATGACAAGTAGAGACAGAAAAGAGGATAATGTTGGACAATATTTTGTTAATAAAACTGTCGTTGGCAGACTTGGGTATCGCGCTATCTGTAAGAATTATTGAGAATCCTGTAAAAACAAGATTCAGTCAAATAATGGCGATGGTGAAAATATAAATGAATCCCGACCGTCAAGTCACGGAAAAGAATGTGAAGAAACTGTAGGTATATACAACATATAAAAAACAACAATTTAATAAAGGTGGGAATTTGAGTAGCAGGCGCAATATTAATTTTGGGTTTGGTTGCAGCAGTGAAACTAGTAGCAATGCTAAAATTTTAAATTCCTTTGTTCAGGACAAGAAATAAGAATTAGACAAACAACACTAATAGACGTTTCTCACAAAAATAAGACAAGGACACGTTATCGAATTTACCAAGAGGTAGAAAAAGATCCTACACTCGCCAGTGTGGGGTATATGTCTGTCTGTGGAACAACGTCTCTATCTAACACCGGTTCATTGTTTTTAGGGAATTTTATCAACTGTGACTATCATCTATGTTTGTTAAACAGTTTTCTAGGCAGGGGTGACAACTGTATTACGTGATCCCCGCAGATTGCGCGCGCAGTCCAGGTAAATTGAGAAAGGTCCATTGCAGCAGCAACGAATTGTAGCTTCAGGTCAACTGAACATAAAGAAGCTCGAAAAGCAATTGAAATGCTAAGGCAAGGGATATGTTCCACCTTCTAAGTTCTTCTAAAAAAAATAATGGAGAGGAGAAATCAAAATATTGTAAAAATCTATCAGGCAAGTCAGCTGGTGTGTCTCTGGATGAATGGTCAAATGTTCATAATTAACCAATAATTTGTGTAGTTTTAACAACAGAAAATCTGTTTCCAGTAGAGTATAGATACATCAGGGCATCCACATACATCTCATTATCTTACAGATACGACCATTGGTGTAATAAATAAGTATAATCCTGAGTATAATTGCAAGATAACTAGCTTTGTCGGAGGCAACGCGGCTAATATGAGTAATAAAAATTTTACAGGGCGCCTGCATCTCAAATATACCATTATAATTTATCTTGCCCTTACATTTTTACAATTTGTTTTCCTAAGATTTGGAAATTAAACAAGTAAAAGAGCATGTACTTGAAGTTGTAAAATATTTTCGCAATACCGATTTTCCTAATTTTTGGTACAAAGACAAAGGAAGCAAAAACTAATATATGTCAGTGAATGGTTGAAATTATTATAAATTCGTGAAGAACATGAAGTTGTTAACAAATCAAGAGACTGGGCGAAGACTTTTCAAAATTGAAACAAATCTCTGTGACACTTGACATAATTCAGCAGAAAACTGTCTGTTTGTCTCATGTACTTGAAGAATAGAAGAATTTAGGCGCCAAAAAATATTACAAAGAAATCATATTTTAAAATAAAAATCATTGACTTTAGTCATGAATTCTGTTTTCATTTCCATAATAATCGCGACCTTGAAAACATTCTATCAAATGTTGGTTCATTTTAGTCATATTTGTTGTGTAATATATGATAAAAATACATGATATTTTAAAATGTATTAACATTAATCAACTTACAAATGACATGCATGTGGGCTTTCAAATAAACCTTTACACAATAAAACGATACTCATTCATTAAGTACTTCTCAAATGTTATTCACCGATAGTTATGTATATCAATAGAATATGTGAGTAGTCACATATTTCAATAATTACACCAACAATGTATTTATGCAGGTGTTGCTTACAAGCCAAGTAAAACACGATGGTAATCATTCACTATGTAAAACTCTAATACTCCATCACAGATACAAACAGATATTACGGAGTATCATACTTTCACTTTTGCTATAATTTATCCCACAACGATTACATACATACCTCTGTGCATTGTTAGCATGTGTAAGCAAAAAATGTAGAAAACAATACAACCCATCCAGGTATCCGATTGTGTTTCTGATGCAGACATATTTAGTATTATTACATATACCTGTCTGGGATCTTATGTATAAGTTCCCTTGATGATGGGAGATGAAAATGAGATGTGAGATAATCTAAAATTAGAATGCTCGCAGTGCAACTGAATTAGATTTGGATGGGTAAAAATAGGTTATGGGTGTGTCACTGGTAAAGTATCATCAAAATTTGTCATTGAAAAGGTACTAAACTGTTGAAATTTTCGCTTATATTAAAAATCCGATAAATTTATCTGTACACAAGGGTGTATACGTAGAGAGCTAGAAAAGTTCTGTCGTATACTATAGAGAGTTTGTTATTTTTAGAAATATTGTCTGTCATTGTCATTATTAGTGGCAATACGTCGACCTTACTTGATTTTTTCACTTACTGGAATAGTTCAAAATCGCATGGGGCAAGAGCCGGACTATACGGGGAATGACCTAATAATTTTAAACTCGATGCCTCAAGAAACTCATGTTATGTGAACTGAATATCAGTTCGAAATGTATGTTCATGCAAGCCTCAAAACCATCGACGAAGCAAAAATTGCGTTGCATGATGTATCACACCTGGATTGTGTATGTGTTCGATCAGCCGTTACTTGAATTCCTTCGAGTAAATGTTGACGGGTATTATCTTACTTGGTACACAAGGTGCTTCATGGTTCTCCAGACAATAATCCAGCGGATTTAAATCCGGGGACAGTGTGGTGTCACTGTTCAGTGCATTGAACATTTGTTTGGAAATTGTTGATTTGACCAGTCAATAACTAATCGTTCTCGATGCAGTGGTACACCATCGTGCTGATCCCACATATTTCCAATGATATTAAGTGGTACATCATCGATTAAATCGAATTGTGTGGTTTCCAAAAAAATCTGTATATGTCTCCATTTAAACGGTGTGACGGAGTACCTTAAGAGTCCAACCCAGGACCGTTTCTGTTTAACGTGTACATAAACGATTTGCTATCCAAGTTGGAATATCATGTGCTGGCATATGCGGACGATCTAAAGACCTTTAGGAAGGTGAAATTGGTTGATGATTACATGGCTCTGCAGAGGGATCTACAGGTTACTAACAGATGATGTAATGATAATATGATCAAGGTCAGTGTGCACAAATGTGGGGCAATAACAGACACTACAATAAGCAAACCCTTGATTTTCCAATATGAGTTAGATGATTTTGATATCCAAATCAAGGATTTGGGTGTACTATTTGATCAGCGCTTACAGTTTTCTAACCACATATCTGTCATTTGTAGAACAGCGTCGCAATCAATCAATTTTATAATAAGATCTTGCAGAGGATTTTCAAATTTGAATGTCATTAAAGTATTGTATGGGGCATTGGTGTGTCCTAAACTAGAGTACGCGGCGGTTATTTGGTTCCCGCTTATATTTATCATTTATCAAGAACTACAGCTGGAAAGAGTTGAGAAAAGGTTTTTGAAATTTTTAAGCCTCAAAGCTCACAGTGCATGGGGAATGGACTACAACATTTTACTATTTGATCACAACTTCTGCTCTTTTTCCAACCGAAGGAATGCATCAAGTGCTAAGTTCATGATGAAATTTATGGACAATAAAATTGATGCACCACAATTACTGTCCATTATTAGCATCAATATTCCGAAATACGGCACTAGATCCACCGACATCTTCTTCATGCCAATGGCTGAAGCTCCTATAGTACATGTGAAGGTACAGGAATGCTACTCTTTCCCAATCTCTTCCATATTCCTTCCTCGTCATTTCATACATCTACTGATTTTAAAACTACCACATTACGAGGCTAGATTGTATTATATACATTTATCTTAAATTTGGTTTTTACGACGGGTGCCATTTATATTTGGGGAACAGGTGTTCCAGGTGCTGCCATCTGACAACTGACGCCTGTATCGTAAATTTCGGCCTTTTTGACAGTATACTTATTCAGAACCTGCTCAGAACATTTTGACGGGCACGCGATATTTGTGTTACTTACAGTGGCTTAAAAAATCATCTTGGCCAAATAATGGAATTATCTCGTGAACATTTTCGTGTCATTATTTTTTTAAAAATTATGTGTAATAACTTTCTTTATTTAAACTTCAACTGTATTATTTAAATAGCTGGTCTAGGTACTTTACATCGTTTTAATTTAGAATTTAAGTACCAAATTTACTTTATCATATATCCACAAAATTTTGATACATAAAACTATAGTAAGCTTTGATATAACTTGATAAAATATATTTATTGTCAGTTTATAATTGTATTATTTAAAAACTACCTTCTCTCTATTGCGATTTGAAACATTCTCCATATAACACAAACGTTGTCACTATAAGGCTGTAGTATTAAAACCAGTATTTAGTTTATATCTACTTTTGTAACAGTTAGTTTTTGAATCGTTGTTTAGGTACTATTGATTATTGCTTAAGCTCTCCCATCTTAACTGTATATAGATAGATGTTGATCAATACTATTTGGCCTCCTTATATTTCTTCTTTTAGTTAAATAGTTTGGTTGCTTATAGTACAACCGCTTCCCCTTTAGTTGAGTAGGTTTTGTGTTTTATAATATGCATTCCATAAACTTTGTAGACGCATGCAGCGTTAAAAGACCTAATTTAAGATCGTTTACAGTGTAACTTCGCATCTGTAGCACTTTGACGACGAAGATGCATCTGTTATTGCGTGAGCTACATCTGCATCGTGCATTGTAAAATGTAATAAACGAGCAACTTTAAAATAGCGCCCCAAAAGCCTGGACTTTTGTTGCTGTAAGTTGTCGAGTTTGGCCTTCAACTGCTTTAACTTCCGCATTAATTTCTTCAAAGGTATCTCTCGTATATTCAAATTTTCATGGTCGGGTAACACAATGTGGACGCTGGTCCAGAGTTTTCGCATGAATATGCTTTTGCTGTGGGTCTCATTCCCGAGGGTACCAAGGAAACAAACCATAAATAAATCCGGATTTAAGTAATTCATGCGCATATGAAGAGTTAGTGTGACGGAGACGTGGCTGTCGGATGGGGTTTTTAGCTCTGAATACTTTCCTCAGATATACACAGTCTATCGAAGTGATCGAAAATTTGAAGAAACGTCGAAAAAATCGGGACGAGGCGCTCTGTTAGCTGTTAAAGACAAGCAGTATTCAAAAACTAAATTAATTTGAAAAAAAAAACTGTTGGGGCTTCTACATTCCTTTCTTTTATACTATTACTTTGCTTTCTTTCTACAGCTTTTCTTTTTTAACTTTATGTTCTATTTCAATAACTAAAATATTTGTTTTAATATCTTGATTTTACCGTTTTAGTTTTTAGAATTCTGTATTAAATCATTTTCCCCTCTTCCTCATTAAAATGCATCTTAAGACTTTTTCGGACATAATTAAATTAATTATTGTCCAAATAATTTCTTAAGATGTATACTAATATCTTTTTTGTGAAAATAGTCTGATTTAACATTTGCTTATTAATAAATACATTAATATAACTGATAGAAGAAATGATACTTTATATTTTGAACACTTTTCGGCATGCTAGTTAATAACAACAAAAGTATTTAATAGGTTTATGTATTAAAATATATGAAGATTGGGAAATTAAAATTATATAGTTTTGCTTTTTTCCACTTTTTTATGAATATAACTAATTTATACACATATATTCATTTGTACGTTAAAAACAAGAACAAAAGTTGCTAATAAACTTTTGAAACCTCGGTTTATTTACCCGTCTACTAGAAAGAAAAACGATATTTTTCTAAAGTAGAACCACGTAGGGCGATTGCTTGAGCACTACCTCTTTGCTTTCTCGTCTCTCGCCGCGACTCCCCTCAGAAACATTACGACTGCAAGGAAAGCGCCTTAAGTAATACTTTCTTATGAATATATTTATTATAACTGACAAATTTGTTCAATATTCAATATTTTTGAACGTGTTTTTTGAAAGAGCATCAGTGCATTTGTAGCCTATTTCCAATGTATATTCTTCAAATATTGTCCTGATATGCACGCCAAAAGTTTGTATAGAACAGGTGCCGCCCATGTGCGGTCACAATATTCAACCCTTGTAATCCCATTAGTTTAATTGCAGCCATTTTTAAAAATCGTGGGAAGAACCATATGCGCAGACATTCGGTTTACTTTTTCTACTCAAGCTTCTCGAAGAGGAAGTTTAGTATCATCATCACGTATCGTATTACTTGTGAAGTAAACAAAAAATACTGTGGGCAGTAGTGATGTGTAAAACTGCTTGCTTGCGTAGCAGCTACAAACTGCTACTGCTACGTTTGGTTAGCAGTTTAAAAAAAGTTGCTACGTTTATAGCAGTTTTCTTTACATAGCGATATACATGAAACTGATAAACTGTTTCTACATTTCCACAATGTTACATTATAGTATCTTCCTGTAACACATTCTAATAATATTATCAAACTCTGTGTCTATCAAATGTGTATTTAAAGACAAAATGCTTTTGCATATACTGCAATCTAATGATTACGTGTAGCAAATATTTTGCAAAAGGAAAAACAAGTTACATATAGATAAGTAATTACAAAGGACAGTAGAATATTGTTATGTTTGTATTGTGTTTTAATTTGATAGTGTAACTTGGGTGAGTTGGCAAAAGTTTATTTAGTTTTCCAGTTCGCAATGCGAACAATTATAATCGCAGTTAGAAATGATAACTTATTATTGTGAAAGGTAGGCATAATAATTCATTGCTATTGGGATGATTGTAAAAATTATTAAGAAGGACAGAGGAATGCACTCAGGTTTTTAATAAAATTAAGGACATTATGATAAGTAAACCATATTTAGTACATTTTGATCCGGATATAAAACTCAAGTTAACTTGTGATTCATCTATAGATCGTCTCAACCTCCGTATGCAGTATGGGATATAATAGCAACTTTTATCTCTTACTATCCTTAGTTCTTGTCTTTAGCGCTATCTTCACTTCCGATTGCTATGTTGCAACTTATTTACATATGTCGGCGTCGGTAAAGTAAATATCTATCTGTTTATTAGCGTCAACAGCTGTCAATCGTTATCGTCGTAGTTTTCAAATATTTTTAGTTAAATTCCACGTTAATTTGTTTATATATATTATATAGTTACACAAATAGTTCTTTTCAGAACGCTTCCATCTTTTTACAGCGTGCACAGGGTAATATGGATATTTTTCTTAATTATTACAAATTTTATAATCTATACATTTAATTACAGTTTTCACTGTATTAATGGAGCCTGTAGGGAGAAAACGACGTAAGGGAGAAAAATTGACTTGACGATTTGGCAACCGTGTATCGAATTCTCCTAAGTTTCGGAGCATTCAGAGGTTGAGACGATCAATAAGGTTTTTAATCTGTATGTACACCTAAAACACTTGTTTAGACCAGTTCAAGTGAAAAAATCGTTATATTCGCTAATCCGGACATTTTCTTACCGCGAATTAGTGAGGTTGTAATGTATAATCAACATTACAATTGAATGCAGATAGGTGGGGCAATTTTTAATATTAGAAATATTTCAAATTTTCCTCATTGTATCGGACTAGATGTAAAACCGTTAAATTCTTACTCACAACAAAGAAAACTAAAAATTGTGTCCCTATTGATTCCATATACCCCGATCTACCCCACTTGACGGTAATACGTTTCAATTTCTATTATTGAAACTTAACTGTACATTTCCATAAATATCCTATATGTACATATAACGGAATCTTTATACAATATGCAAATAGGTAACTAACTACATTACCTATGAAAACGTAATTTGTTTTGTCGGGTTTGTCTGTCTGTCTGGATTACGGTAACTTTATATTTATACTGTTAATATTTTATACCAATTTCATTATCAATGCAACTATTAACTATCTAGTTGGAGTCACGTTCAAATTAAAGCTATTATTATTATATTTATTTTGATAAGTTATGGACCTAAGGTAAGTATATATTATTTTAACCCACAGAACTACAAGTGCGATGAATACCAATACATTGTGGAATAATTAATTATTTACGTGTACAAAAGTAGGAGTCATCGTTATTAATAATTTTTATTACACACCTAACAATAGTTACGTTAATAAAACATTAATTTATTTAATGGAAAAATTGTGTTAAGTGCAAAATTTTTATGTCAATAATATCTGTTCTTCTTTCTCATTCCAATTCAAACAAACTAATAGTAACAACAATACAACGAATTTAAGGTTCAAACAGATTACAGACCGGAAAGCACAAACAAATATTCAGGCTGATTGTGAGTGAAAAAAAATCTGAGTAACCATAATGATTACAACTGAGAGGAAGAAAATCTATAGCGCAGCTCACGTTTTAAAGGAAGTATTGCTCTTATGGAATATATCCATCCTTTTTTATTTTATACATATTTGTATATCTCTATCCTTTTCTATCACGGGGATTGTTGCCACATATTTATTTGAAGGTTGTTAGTATTATCCTATTATTCACTGTTTCTGTCATTTGTCAATTTCGGTTCATCGTTTTGTGTCACTTGTATTCTCCCAGTCTTTCTTGTCTTCTGTTACGTATTTATCTTG